>OZ025302.1:236577680-236657680 GCA_964019185.1 Maratus speculifer | reverse complement strand
AACTGCATTTCACAAATGAAATCTAGCATAAAAGCCTTCCACAAAAGTGGTTGATTCCCAGAAGATGGCTGTGAAGTTATTCTTCTGGATTGTCAGGATTTTCTTGAAACTACAAATTTATCAGGTTTAACAAAATTTGGTGAGTGAAAATATTGATTGTTTGACTTTTTTTTGATCATATGTTTGTTTAAAGACTTACTAAAGCTCTTAATGTTACCAAACTTGCATTGCTTTTGTCTCAAGGGCAAGCTTGTCTTGCAATCAATAAAAAATATTAAATTAGAAAACATTAAAGAACATCCATATACTCCTTTAAAGATTATAAAAGATTATTTAGAATATTGTGGTAGTATACCAATAAAGAAAGGGCTCCTTTCATCTGCATCTTGCAATGGTAGACAAATGTACATTATGTACTTGAAGGATCAAGAAAAAAGGGAAAGAAAAACATATCACTGAGGGCGGGGGGGGGGGGGGATTTGATGTTTAAAAAAAAAAAAAAAAAAGAGTAGAAGTTGACATAAAAGTAGAGCCTACAAAAAATACATTCTGCTTACAATCAAAGAGGCCTCTGAAAAAACAAAGAAAAAGGCTGAAGTTAACATTTTCAGACAAAGTTGCAGTTAAAAAGCTTAAATGCGGGAAAGAGAGTCATATTTAAAATGCAACAAATTATTAATGTTGAAATATGCAAATTTTTCTTTTATATACTTCTGTGTGTAATATACTTCTTTGAAAAATTATTTAGGGAATTAGTTAAAGTAAGCTATGAAAAAACTTTGTTTAGTTTTTGTAAAATTTAAAATTGTGTATTAATATTATCATAGTACAAAATTATCAATTGTCTATTTTTGTCTAGTGTTAGCCCATATAATAATCAAAGTAGAATGGAAAAAAAAAAAATCTTTTACAGCCTTTCTCAGAACATTTCACATTTAAAACTTTGCTACTGTAATTTAACATACAGTAGCAAAGTCTAAAAGTTTAGCATTCACCTGAAAATATGTGAAAATGAAAAATATATTTTTTTTCTTTTGATACCTTTGTTATATAGTATTTTAAAGGATTAAAATTTTGATTTCCGGGAAGGTGCTTGAAATTTAGGTTAGGTGCTTGAATTTTATCACAGAAAGATAGTATGAACTCTGTATAAATTTTGTGAAAGGATCGCCCATATAAAAAGCGTCGTGTGAAAGGGGCGGTCGCCACGGGCGCAGAAATTTAGGGGCGCTGATTTTCTATTAACCAGCGTCATTTTTGGCCGGTAAGAAGAAAAAGAACACTAAATCGAAACTTTGCCCCGAGGGCAGTTTTCGCATGTCCTTGCATATGAACCCATATTTATCAAAATGCCGCTTAAAAAATGCGAATTTCATGAAAGAATCTCGAAATAAATGTGAATTTCATTAAAACAGGGATGGCACTTTTCCGCCGAAAGGCGGATTTCCGCTTTCTTTAATTTTTAAGAATTTTCGATTTTCGTTAAGCGATCACGAAGTAAAATAACGATTTTCGTCCAACGATCGCGAAAAAAATAGCGATTTTCGCCGAAAGATCCCGAAATAAAACGGGAATTTTCGTCAAACGATTGCGAAATTACACAGCAATTTTCGTCAAGCGATCGAGAAATATAACAGCTTTTTTCGTCAAGTAATTGCAAAATATAGCAGCGATTTTCGTTAAAAGATCTTGAAATATAACAGCTATTTTCGTTAAAAGATCGCGAAATATAACGGTGATTTTTGTCAAAAGATCGCAAAATAAAACGGTCATATTTTCATCAAACGGTCACGATATAAAACAGCAATTTTCATCAAACGATCTCGAAACGGAACGGTAATTCTCGTGAAACGATCGCAATGTGAAGCGGTGATTTTCGTCAAACGATCGCGATGGAAAACGACGATTTTCGTCAAACAATCATGATGTAAAACGACGATTTTCGTCACACGATCATGATGTAAAACGACGATTTTCGTCACACGATCATGATGTAAAACGACGATTTTCGTCGAACGATCATGATGTAAAACGGCGATTTTCGTCAAACGACCGTGATGCACAACGGCTATTTTCGTCAAACGATCGCGTTGAAAAACGACGATTTTCGTCAAACGATCGCGAAATAAAACGGCATTTTCCGACAAACGATCATGAATTAAAACAGCTATTTTCGTCAAATAAAAAAAAATCGCGGGAAAAACAAACAAAAAAATTTAAAAAAAAACTTGCAAATTTTTGCTATTTACTCCTGGAATAATCATCGAACCTATTGCTGGGTTACTTAAATTGATTTAAAATGATGTGATACATAAAATTCCTCACTGAATTTGTTGCTGGATTAAATTAATTCATGTAAAATACTGTAAACTAAAGACAAATCATTTTTATTTATTCTTATAAATTAAGTTTACAAAAAGAAAAAAAAACAGCTGCAGTTTTTTAAAAAAAATTTATTATATACAATATAGTTTACAAAATTCATGCATAAATGTTGTGAAAAATGCCATAATTTTACTTTACGCATAATTTCCTCTTTTTGGCTATTTTCTGAGTGGCATCCCTGTTAAAAGATCGTAAAAAAACCGCTAATTTCCTTAAAGGATCGCGGAAAAATGCGAAATTTATCAAAGGGTTCTTCAGGGGTGATTCTGAGTAAAAACTTATTTGAAATTTGCAGCAAATTTTCTGAAAAGTTACAGCAGATTGTGTGAAAGGGGGGAGGGGGATTTACTTT
Organism: Maratus speculifer; assembly: GCA_964019185.1. Taxonomy (NCBI): domain Eukaryota; kingdom Metazoa; phylum Arthropoda; class Arachnida; order Araneae; family Salticidae; genus Maratus; species Maratus speculifer. The sequence continues at coordinate 236,654,943 of OZ025302.1, read as the reverse complement.
TGATTCTGTGTTTTTTCCGTGGCCCTTTGACGAAGTTTGCGTTATTTTCGCGATCTTTGGACGAAATTATCGGACTTTTTAGGTTTTTTGATAAAATTTACGAATTTTTCACGTTTTTTTAAAGAAATTTGTGAATTTTACAGTCTTTTGATGAAATTTGTGGATTTTTCGCGATTCTTTGACAAAATTCGCAGATTTTTCGCGATCCTTTGATGAAATGTGCGATTTTTTTCGCGATTTGTTGTATTTCGCAGGTTTTTTCACAGTATTTCTGTTTCTTTCTGTGATTCCTTCCCAAAATGTGCGTTTTTGAAAATTTTTGATAAAATTTGTGATGTTTCACGAAGTTCATGGTTTTTTTTTTTTTTTTTTTTCACAATTTACAGACGAAATTTGAGTTTTTTTTTTACAATTATCTAACGAAATTCGCATTTTCCCCGCAAACCTCCTACGATATTTACGATTTTTGTGCGAACGATTTGTGAAATTGATATTTTTAGGCAACGATTTGTGGCAAGTTTTTTGTCTAAATTTCCGAATTGATGACGATTTTTTTTTTTTTTTTTTTTCGGAATTGAAAATTTATGATTTTTGGAAAATACAGAACAGAATCGACTTTGGATCGCTTAATGAATGCAAAATTCGTCATATGATTGCTTAATAAATACGAATTGTCACAGAATCGTGTAAAGCATGCAAATTTCAACTATGCATCGCGGAAAAAAATGAGAATTTAGTCAAAGGGTCATTAATAAAAGCTAATCTAGTCAAAAGGCTGCTAAAAAAACGCAAATTTCATTGAAGAATCGCAAAAAGATATGAATTTCGTCAGAGAGTTACCGAATAAATGCGAATCTAGTCAAAAAGCTGCTTAAGAAAAGAAAAGAAAAGAAAATTTTGTCACAGAATTGCAAAAAAAGATGTCAATTTCGTCAGTAAATGCAGCCGTCTGGAAAACAACACACACAGAAACATATCTGTTTATTGGTATTGGTATAATTTTAAATCGTAAATAATATAAACTGAACTAACTTTTGAAAAATTAGAGTAGCCGAACCAGGGGTGATTCTCGTCCGAAAATTTAAGGCATCCTCTTCCGAAAATTTGAAATTGGGCTTTCAGTTGCCAACTTGTACGGTTTTGCGCGCGGTGAAATGCAAATTTCGGGAAAGGATCGCCGAAAAAGCACACATTTCGTCAATATTTCATGGAAAAACAACGATTTCGTCAATGTGTTTGTCGACGAACTATGTCAAAAGATTGCTGATAAACGGGAATTTCTTGGACGGATCGCGGGAAAAATGGCAATTTCACCAAATATCGCAGATAAAACGCTGATTTCGTCTGAAGACCGCGGTGAAACGTCGGTTTCGTCTAAAGTTTGCGCATATAGCGCCGATTTCGTTAAAAAGATCGCGGAAAAAAAACACCTTTTGCGATAAAAGATCGCTTAAAAATATTTTGTCAAAAGATCATTGAAAAAAAAAAAAAACCCGCCGATTTCATCAAAAGAACACAGAAAAAATGTCAATTTCATCACAAGATCGCGGGGATGCCGTTTTCGAGAAAATATCGCGTAAAAATGCAAATTTGTCTAATGATCATAGAAAAAAAACGCCGATTTCGACAAAAGTTCGCAATAAATCGCCGATTTTGCTAAATTATCGCAGATAAATCGCTGATTTCGTCTGAAGATCGCGGGAAAACGCCGATTTTGTCTGAAAGTCGCGAATACCCCCCCCCCCTCCCCGGAAAAAATTTTTTACCCAGGATCACCCCTGACCCGAACCCAACTTGCAGCAATCTACACTCAATCTAAAATCAACCTAAACCAAAAAAATAGTTTATTAGATCTGAAACAAAAGTAATTAGCACAGGAAGGGAATTTATCCCTTTGAAAACTAAATAGACTATATAAAATGTTGACTTATTCTCTCTTTTTTTTTTTTTTTTTTTTTTTTTTTTTTTTTTTTTAATAAAAAACACATTTTGCATAATTATTCTGAGTTGTTGATAAAAATTGCTTCAGTGATAGTTTGTCATGTCTGTATTTGTGTAATTCTTTTATTAGCACATAAAATAACAGTAGGTTTTAAAGATTTTTTTTCTCCCTCCCAAACAGCTAAACTCCCCTCCATTTATAAATGTTGGGAGGGAGACTCCCTTCCTCTGGAAAATTGAATTTCAAGCCGTGTAACTTTACCAATCAACTTAAAATAAATTAAAAGTTGCTATCACATAATACTATTGGATGAATAAGATATATTGCTAGATAACTGCTAGCAACAATTATCAAAAATCAACAAAAGCTCCCAAAACAGCATTTCATCCTGATGTTGATAAGTATATACATATTTTTATATTTTATTTTTGGAAATATTCTTTCACTTAGGTTTCATTTTCAAACTGTATTTTATTATGGCTGTTTTTTTTTTCCTTTAAATAATAAAATTTAAATATGTGAATATATAATTATACATTTGAATTCTATACCTTGCTTATCTAAATAAACATCTTTTTAGCCCCTGGCTTGTGATTTGAAACCCGGAGTCGATTTGAAGAAAGCTATGATTCCTACTAATATAAATGGTAATAATTTAGAGTTATTATTTGAAACTTATTTTCTGTACTTTATGAATCAACATCAATTTTCATATTAGGATGTCTGGATATTCATTGAATTGGTGCAAAAATTATACACAAAATCCATTTATTTAGACATTTACTTTGCATATGTTATTTATAAAGATGAGTTCATTTTGCCAAAAAATGCACAAAAAGCATAGCTAAATTTAATTATGTAGTTAAGCACAAACTCTGCTCGAATTATTATTGAATCATCTGATTTTAACCTTCCCCAGATAGCAGATTGGTCAAACTTGAGGTTTGATTCAATGTTTGCATGATTGGTTAGAATTTCGGCTATAGGTTGCAGCATCTTTTATTGATTGATTTCACATATTATAAGCAAATAGCAGGTGGATGAATGTTCTTTTGTTTTTTAAAATGTTGTTAACTGTTGATATGAAAAAATTATTGATCCTGTAAAATAATTAATGGTTGTTTTATTTATTTTCTAAAGGAGTATGAACCATATTTTTTAAGTAGAAAATAACTTTCTTGTATAGAAAATATCTACATATTATGTATTATTATATATATGTATATTAAGTAGTAGTTTGTAATAATTGTTGACCAAATTATCAATTAATATTTTATTTTTGAATTTGCAGATACTGTGAAAGAAAGTCTGAATAATTTAAGCATCCAAGAAAGAGTGCTACTGAAGCAGGCTGCAGTACTGGGGCCTGATTTTAATATACATTCTTTAGAAGCAGTTAGCACTGGAATGGAAAGATCTGATGTAATTTATATTTAACAAAATTCTTCTCCCTTTTAGTACTTTTTTTAAGCTAAAAGAGTAAAAAAAAAAAACCTTTAAAAATAAATTACTTTGTTGAAAGCATATTTAATATTAAGAAATCATTTTTGGTACTGTTAAAATATGTTATGTTGATATTTTATTTCATTGTTTATTAGCGAGTCTTCCTTCTTTTAAACCTTCGTTTTCTAAACTTTTTTCAGCCATTCTATGATGATTTGATAAGTATTTTCAGTTGCCTTTCAATTAAAGTGCTTTTATTGCTCACAATTATCTTTTTTCAATCCAAGATTTGTAATTTTTAGAAAGTGATAAAATGACTTAAGATGAAAAGATTATTAATGAATGAAGTATTTTTTTCTCTTATTTTCCTTTTTTCTGCCATTAAAATATTTTTACTTTGTTTTGTAAAAAAAAAAAAAAAAAAAAAAAAAAAAAAAAAAAAAAAAAGGCAAATAAAAATATATATTTTTAGAAGAAGAAGAAGAAAGAAAAAATATATTCATAAAAAAATAATAATAAATAAATAAAATTAACAAAACAAAATACTTTTGCAAAATCTAATAATGTGGCCATTTTTTTGTTGAAAAAAGGATTGTAATTGTCATTCATTTGAAACTAATTGTAACCTGGATTGCTCATGTTTGACACTTATTTTGATTCTGAATCTGATTATGGAAGATTAGTTCTATAATTGAAATATTATAGTTGAATAAATTGCTGCATTACGTGTTATTTTTAGTTACTTTTGTTTTACCATATGTCTGATTGCAAAGTATTCTATATGTTCAGAAAATTGAATGAAGTCAATTCAGATTTTTTTTTTTTTTTTTTTTTTTTTTTAACTTAATACATAAGTTCATCACTAGCTATGAGTTGTTTTACTGAAATAGATTTAAAATGCTGCACACTAAAAAGAAAAAGAAAGTCCTTGTGTTTGTTAAATTACATATATTTTTGTGCATGTTGCATAATATCTGAGATAGTGTAAGGATGGAATATTAAGTTTCTTTTTATTTGTGAAACAATCTGTGGATTTAGAAACCAAAAAAATTGGGGGCTAATTTGGAAATTTATTAATTCATCACAATTTAATTAACCTAATGCATATTTCTGAAAATGGTCCATAAGAATTGCCAGGTACACAAATTATGTTTATTAATGATTGGGGCATTAAAAGAAAATGTATATATTTATATATATATGAACATTTGTGTAAAATGCATGAAGGATAAGGGGGGGGGGGGTATTATTATTGCTGTCTTTTCTCTCTATATCAATTATCTGGGATTCCTTCCTACAAATGAAGAAGAAGTCCTTTCTTCATTTAAAAATGTGAATTTCATCTCTTGCTTAATCCAAAGATGCCGAACTCTGAAAGTTCTCTTATTAATAACAAGCATAATTTACTCTTAGGCTTTCAGTATTTCTTTTCAGTCTATTATAAAGATAATCAGATTTTTCAATTACAGACAGGGACTTCAAATAGTAAAATTTTTGTTCATTTTCCATTCACTAATACTCAAATTAAGGACCTTATATTTTCTAAAGTTGTTATTAGGAAAAGGTAAGTAAATTGAAAAGAAAAGATTATGCCTCACTCTTAAAATGTTGAACAAATTGTGTCTCCAGAATAACTCAGTTGGTAGAACATTAGACCATTCTAAGTAACTGAAAATTCCCCAAATGTCAGTGACAGATAATTTAGGGCAGAAAGTAATCTGGCGGTAAAATATTTTACAATTGAAACGTTATTTAATCAAACAATCAGAATTATTTACCTGTAACATCTTTTTGAATTTTATCCTTTTTTATTGATTATAATCTTAAGTTTATGTATTAAGTAATAAACATAATGTAAAACAAAATAAAGTTCAGTAGAAAAAGAATCTGCAAAAGAGAAAAGAAAATCGCCGACACTTGTCTCCTGTCTTGAACTTTCTGCTACAGGGGACACAATAAATCACAGTTTGTGTGTTTTTTCATATTTTTATATGGAAGTCATACACATTTTAATTCAATCGGGAAATGTTAATTATTTTGAATTTTATTAGGTGAATTTTTCTTACTTTAGTTTGCTGCTTTATTTATTAATGCCTTTTTCTCTTCAGGTTCTCCAATCTGTCAGTAATTTACTGGCCAATCACATTTTTTCTTCTGCCTGTGCTCTTGAAAATAGATGTGAAATCTCTCCCATAGAAACACCAACTATAGCAGTAGATTGTTTAACCATCTGTTTTTGCTTCACTGTATATTTAAAAACTGGGTTAAAAGGCATAGAAAATGCTCCACGATTTCCAGTTGGACCATATCATCGTCTATGCTTTCGAACAATTTTTTTCAGGTAGAAGAATGTTCTGTATTTATTTGTACAGTTTTTGCTTCAATGTAAAGTTGAAAATAACCACTTACAAATCGTTAATAAGCAACTAAACTTTCAAATAAACAAATTAGAATTTTAGGTAGATTTCGTATGAAATACTACCTATTGCATTGTCTCCCATGTTGGAATTTCTGAAAAATTTTTGCGGATCTACACGAATCATGACTCCTAGACTCCAAAACTACCACCAGTAAAAAAGTTTATATATATATATATCTATCTATCTATCTATCTATCTATCTATCTATCTATCTATCTATCTATCTATCGGTGTATATCACTTTCTTCTAGACACGATAACTTCCATAATTATGCTCAGATCTTCATCAAACTTTTACATAAAATCAAGGGGCATAAAATCTCGGTTAAGTTCGTTAATGGGCAAAATCGGACCAAGGGGGTGGAAGTTAGGAGGGTTTTTGTGAAAACAGAAAAAACGCGATAACTTTTTAATTAAAATAGATATCGAATCGATTTAAAGTTTATATTACTTCTAAAAAATGAGGAAAAAGTTTATGCGTGACAGATTTTTGATAAAGTTAAAAATGGGCTCAAGGGGCGAAAAAAACATGGTTTTTGGGAGAAAAAAATTCATAACTTCGTCAATTCTCAAGATATCAAATCCAACTAAATTTTATATAAATGTACTCAATATTATCTAAAACTTTTGTATTTACAAGTTTTTGATAGGACCAATTTTTACCGATGAAAAAAATTAAAAACGAAAAGAAAAAGGGGGGAGGAAAAAGAAAAAAACCCATAACTTACTCAATTCTTAAGCATTTAAATCTAATTAAATTTATTTTACATCTTCACAATAATATCTACAACTTTTATATTGACAAGTTTTTCATAGAACCAATTCTTATAGCAAAAATAAATTAAACAAAAATAGGAGTTGGAGAAAAAACCTCAAATCCAAACTGCTTATATTCTGACTCATTTTAAAATTCATTTTTGATTTTAAACGCATCCAAATGACAGATCCTCTTATTTAGCAACTATATAATGCGACTTATTGGCCAATTTTTTGATAAAGGCAGAATATATTTTTAAAAAGGCTGCCAAAAAAGGTATTTTGAACAGATTTCCCGAAGTTTTCATCATTAAAAAATTCATTAAGTATAACAAATTGCGTTTTTCATGAGTCATTTTTAAATTCATTTTTGTTCTCAAACCCATCCAATTTACAGGTCCTATTATTTAGGAACTATATAACTTGACGTATTGGCCAGTTTTTTGATAAAGGCAGAATATATTTTTTAAAAGGCTGCCAAAAAGGGTATTTTGAACAGAATTTCACGAAGTTATCGGGATAAAAATTTGAGGAAATTTAAGAAATTGCGCTTTTACCGAGTCATTTTTAAATCTTTTTTTTGTTCTCAAACGCATCCAATTTACAGGTTCTCTTATTTAGGAACTATATAATGTGACGGAATGGCCAGTTTTTTGATAAAGGCAGAATATATTTCAAAAAAGGCTGCCAAAATGGGCACTTCGCACAAAATTTCCCAAAGCGAGATGATTAATGAACTGTGGGTATTCAAATAACAAATTGGTTATTTTATGACTCATTTTTAAATCCAATTTTGCTCTGACACGCATTCAATTGACAGTTTTTTGTTACTTAGGAACTATATAATGTGCGTATTCGTCGATTTTTTGATAAAGGGTGAATATATATATTTTAAAAGCTGTCAAAGTAAGCACTTCGCAAAAAAATTTCCCAAAGCGATCATGATAAAAGAATTGAGGTTGTATTCAAATAACAAATTGTTTATTTTATGACTCATTTTTAAATTCAATTTTGCTCTCAAACGCATTCAATTGACAGTTATTTGTTATTTAGGAACTGTGTAATGTGCCGTATTGGTCAGATTTTTGATAAAGGCTAAATATATATTTAAAAAAATCTGTCAAAGTGGGCACTTCGCACAAAATTTCTCAAAGCGATCTTGATTAAAGAATTGTGGATGTATTAAAAATAATAAATTGGTTATTTTATGACTCATTTTTAAATTCAATTTTGCTGTCAAACGAATTTAATTAACAGTTTTTTGTTATTTAGGAACTATATAATGATCATATTGGTCAATTTTTTAAATAAAGTAAGAATATAATTCAAAATATATTGCCAAAATGGGCATTTAAGTAGAGATAGGCATTTTTTTTTTTTTTTTTTTTTTTTTTTTAGATGAAAACTTTTCGAAATCTACCTCTGCCTATAGGCCATGCCGAAAGGGATTTTTTTTATATTGTCAAACTTTATTTTATTTGTTGGTAAAGTAATTTTGTTTCAACCCTGTCAATTTCTTCATTCATGAAAGGAGAACAAGATCATATTTTTATAAAATACTCATATTTCATCTAAAAATTATTATCTACTACTTCTATCATTAAAAAAATGTAATAAACAGAAGTTTTAAATATTTACATTTATGAAGTCATTTATTAAGAAAAAAATATTTTTGTCAAAATAAAGCTCAGAAATTTCTATGTTTACTTAAGAACAAAGTTGGCTCATTTTTGCGTATTGAAAATTCAGAAATTTAGCTTTTGTAATGCAATCTTTAAAATTCTTTGCTAATATCATCATTACCATGTGAAACTATCTGATATGAAAACAGTGTTGTCAGTGGGCTACATGTTTTAGATTCAGGTTTTAAGATTGGCAACAATTTTCTGAAAAGGTAAAACTTTCAGAAATTTCCTTTGTTTTTGCCTTAGTATGTCATTAAATAAAGTGAATATTAGTATTTCAAAAAAGCTATGCCAATCAAGAAATAGGAATTAAAAAAAAGTTGTTTCTTAATTGTTTCTAAGCTTAATTCCTGAGTTTTGTAAAACATTATTATGTACAGTAAGTTTGTAATGGCATAAAAAACATTTCATTTAAAAATTATATTTAAATATAAAACTAATATAATTTGTGATGTCATAATTTCCTTTAAGTAATCAAATTATTCATTCTTTTATATAAAATGAGGTAGAACCCATCAAATTTCGATGAAAGAAATCGTTATAAGGAAGTGTTTTGTTGATTTATAATAAACTTACAGAATAAGTTACTATAGAAAATACATCTTATATTGGTTAGTCTAACTCTCAAATAAATACTACTTCAACCTAAAATTTAAAAAGTACTATTTCTGTAAAATATAGTTGTCCGGATTATTAAAATTAAACTTTAATCGCGTATGAAATCAGTAAAATGTAATGAAGATCAGTTATTATGATGAAGTTATCAATTGAGCTCTTATTCTTGGTATTCGCGAACAACACTTATTCCACTTTGACATGATCATAGGAGATTTTTTCCGTGAAATCGAAACCCAAAATCATTTCAATTTCTCAAAATTTACATTACTCACTTCTCATACCTGTATTTACCATGTTTATTGCATTTTAAGTTTATCAGTTTCAAATCATTTTCACTCTTAACTTAAAGTCACCATTGTCAACATCTTTGCATGTGAATAGTTGCATTCTTAATTTCATGTACTAATTTCAGGACCAAAGAGTAAAAATTGCCCTAATTTATATTTTTTGGATGCATTTGTGTTAAAATGTGTAGTATTATCTAAACAAATGATCATTTTCTTTTAAATGTGGCATCATTTTCACTTCATTTCACATAATGCCTCAAAGTTGGTATCAGTACATAGAAAAAATGGAGACTTTATAAGGCAAATTGCATGCTTTCAGAAGCAGTAATGTTATTTTCTGTTCAAACTATTTAGACGCCATAAGTCCCTAATGTCATTTTGTGCTAATAAACCCTATACAGTAAAATTTAAAACCTAAAAATAAAATAAAAAACATTTTTTTTGTTTCTATTTTTATCAGAAATGGCATTTTTTACATAGCACATAATTAAATTTTTTTTTCCAATTTTTATGATAAAATGATAGAAAAGGAGTTTTTCTGTTGCCACAATTACAAAATTGCTACTAAAGACTATAAAAAAATAATTGATGTATCAAAAATAAATTGAGATACAGCTTTGAAACAAACTTAATTTAAAAGAGCATTTTTTTTTTCTCATACGACAGTGTAAAAATTAAAAATGTGTGATTTTTAGAAAATTAAAAATTTGTAGTAGCAAAATTTGCAAAACCGAAATTTCATTTAAAATTTCAAAGTGTTGCCATTTGCAAAATGATGTTTGTGTTACGCACTGATAATTTTGGCCTTTATAATATAGATAAGCTTGACAAGTATAATAAATTTCTGTAAAATAAGAGAATAAAGAAGTAGAATCTTATTTTCTCTTTCTTCTTTTGCAATCACACCATATGGCCAAAGGTGACCAGCCACTTGCAATTTTAGACGTTTTGTTAAATATCTAGAAAAATACATGAGGAATTACCCTGAAACTCTATGTATGTGAAGATAATAGTACAGGTCATATATTTTTAAGAAGTTTTTTCCTAAAACCTCATAAGGGACCATCAACAAATTGAAAAAGAATGAATATCTTTTGGATAATCCTGTCAGAACTAATGTGGCAAAAGTGTTCAAACTGTAGATTATGGAGATAGAGGGGCTTATTGTAATGAACTATGTTCATATTTTTTTCTGGATAACATGTATACTTGTAGAGAAATTAAGGTTTTTTAAAAACAGTCCCAAATTTTGCCAAGTGTTTTGCTTTTAATTTGCAGAATTCTTTAGAATCAATAGTTTTTCCTTATTCTATTGTCATCAGCCATTTGGGAATAGTCTGCTTAGCAGGACGTGAGTTCCTGTTGCTGTAAAAGCCATCAATCGACAATAGAACTGTGAAATATGGAGAAAATTCTACAAAATTGCTATCACAGTGTATCTTTTTCTTGGAATATTTCCTAATTCAATGAAGACACGCTGGCCACAGCCAAAAACATGAACAAAAAACTTGGTTCAATTCTATGAAAATAACTATATGCAATTTTTGAAGATAGAATAGTAAAATTGGTATAGACATCACTGTTAAAGCACCCCCTTCTGGCAGAATTCTTCCAAATTCAGGTAGGACCTGTTTGCCACACCCAAAAACATACAAAAAAATTGATTCAATTCTAGGCATAACTTTATATAGTTTTCAATGATACAATAATGAAAATAGCACAGACATTGCTATTACAGTGTCCTTTACAAGTAGAATATTTCTAAATTGAAGGACCTGCTGGCAGTAGCGTAGCTATGTTTTTTGGCGCCTGGGGCCAGCAAGAAATTTTGCGCCCCCACTCCAATATAGATATATAACAATTTCTCTCAATTTGGCGCCCCTAGGCCTCGGCGCCCGGGGCGGACGCCCCCCTTGCCCTCCCTTAGCTACGCCACTGCCTGCTGGCCATAACCAAAAACATATACAAAAAATTTGGTTCAATTTTACATACTCAGGCCAAATCTTTTTTTCTAACACTCAAAAAAAAAAAAATAAATAAATAAATATCTCCATGTTTTTCAATTGCCAAATTGCAGAGGGATGCAAGAAATACTGTCCGACTAGGAATCGTGTTTTCTTTTTCAATTTAAATACTAATTTTGAAATAAAAGTTATTTACATATTAACAATTGTATTGACTTTGAATATTTCAACATTAGCACCCACTTTTGATGTAATATTTTAGTTCCTTTGAACAAGGTTGAACAAATAATAGGGCACCCATTGCATGTTTTTCCTTACATTTTTGTAGACATAAATTTCGAAGCTTAAGGATTATAATATTAATTCAGTGAAAAACTTTCATTTATTATTTTCCTCCAGGAAAACTCAGATTAATTTTTAATACATGGGTAGTTAAGTGTGCAGCTGATTCATATCATTAGTTTTCGAGATAAATTTTGCTTTTTGATTTCCTAAAGGCACCATTTTCTGTTCTTAAAGCATACACAGAAAAAAAAATGTTTGTGAGTACCGAGAAAGAATATACAAATAAAATATTTCTTTAAAAATAAAGCGAGTTTGTTTTACACTAAATTTTCATTTTTCCAAATATATAGATAAATCCTATCACAATCACTTTTATAACTCTGAAGATTTAAGAAAAAGTATGTAAATTCTACTTTTTTCCTGGGCTGTCTTTACCAAAGAAACTCAAATATGGGGTCAAAAATGGGTGTTACTATGTGAATGTTTAAAATTGGCATGATGTATAATATGTAAAAGACCTTTATTTCAAAATTTACTCTCATATTTTGAAAGTATACAAAATTCTATATAAATGGAAAACTACCCCGGACATTACTTGACAATTTGAAGGATAAAAAATATGTGGTGTTTTTCTCTCTCTTTCTTGAAGATTGTGCATTTGTTAATTCAGTGAAACTCATTTAAGATATGAATTAAGGGACCGAAAGCATTTCATATCTTAAGCGGGATCATATCTTATCCGGATTTCATAGATTCTCATAATTAAAATGCATATAATAACACTGCATATTGTTATTAATGTAAATTATAGCCATTTATAACTCTTATTTTACCCATTTCTGACAATTTTTAGATATTCTAGAAAATTTTAGTTTAAGATATTGAAATAAAGAATAATTTTATTTTTAACCAACATTTTATTAAATATCTGTTTATACAAAAAAAAAATTAAAATGCCTTTATATAGTACTCTCTGCCAAATTAAAAAAAAATAAATAAATAAATAAATAAAACAAAAATGTTGTTAATTTTTAGAAAACTGTAACTAAAATACACTGCATACTTAAAGGGAAAGAATAATAAATTTTTATTATAATTTTTTGAAAGACAAATTAGTAAATGTATGCAAGGAACAATAATTATTCGATACATTATAAAAATCGTGAGGTATTTTTAGTTTCTTGAAAAAATAGTTTACCTTGGTTTGGTGCAACTGAAGGCGAGATTTTATTAATAAATTTTCTGCCTTGTTGATGTGGTAGAAAAAGTCTTCAATGGATGGTCCAGCATCCATTGAAGAGGCATACATTCGAAGTAAGCTGAACGAGATCATTACAGATGCGATTGTTGGTATATGGTTAGTACATCTGTTTCTTCATTCGCATCGTCTTCTACTTCTTCTGAAGACCTAGGTTCATCGGAACTTTTAACGTCCACGATTATATCCGGGATAGAACAAACTTCCCTTGTCACACCTGATCGTTAATTTTGATAAATAAGTCCCAATCTTTGCATTCTTCTTGATACTGCTCTTATTCTGTGATGTTAACATTTTGTAAAGTGCCGCGAAAAAGCAAGTGACAAAAATAAATTCATAAAAAAGGCAATTCTGAGGGCGATTTATAGTAATAAAAATAATATAATAATAAAAAGCAGCTAGATAAACAGTAAAAAAATAATAATAAAAAGCATAAAAATATACACTGGTTTCACCAACAACTTTCTCATCCAATCAGGAGAGAGAGCAACCAGTGAAATTTCATATCCATCCACTGCTGTGTAAGGAAGAGTATGACGGTAAAAGAAATAAAAGTAATAATTGTTTTTGTATTTTGTTGAAAAAAAAAGGAGCCAATCAGAATTCAGCGTGCAAAAGCAGCGGGAAAAAACATTTTAGAGAGAAAAAGAGTTTAAAAAAAAATAGCATCTTATGAAAAATGAATATGATTTTACATAGTCTGTCCAAAAGACACATGATAAACGAATTACAGTATAGGATTCGTTATCCAGAATGCTTGGGACCCAGAGCATTCTGGATAAGGGGTTTTTCCGTAATTCAGAAAACTTTACCGTAAGTATAAAAAATGCACGAAATAATTTCATAAATTGGTAACTATGAATACTAATACATGTAAATACCTTAATTTATAGATTAATTTACACAAAATAAAAAAATAATTATAATGAAGGAAAAAAATATACATATGAAATTTAATTTTAAGATTCTGGAACAGCTGGGATTTAGCAAACATTTCTATGATAGTCTTTTGCTTACAGTGTGTCTCTTGCACTAATTATTCTTGTATTTTGTACTGAGACATGATTTCTGCTCATGGAAGTAGCTCCTCTGTTGCATGCCTCAAATTAATTGTTTGGTATAAAATACTAATTTTTCATTTGATACCTTTTCAACTGATTGATTATACTTGTTGTCCTTCTCATCATCACTTTCATCAGATATATTGTTTGTCATCATTTCACAAATCTCACTGTCAGTCATGTAATTAGTGGCAGGAATGTTTTCATCAGCTTCTAAACAATCTTCCACTGCTTCTTGATTAAGCAATTTAGCTTCTGAGAATTAAAGCCTTTGGCATATGCCAACAGATCAGCAATAATTTGCTTCTCTTTCGAAATCTTGAAGCCTTGAAAGGCTCATTTTCGTCATCGAAAAATAATGCAGGTGGCCACAGACTGTACCATCCATGGATAAATGTATCCTTATCCACAGCCTGCATGGGTGCAAGTTTTCCGTCCACAGACGGAATTCCGTCTTTTAAAAGTTCCCGAGGACGGAAGCGGGACGGAAAAATCTCCGACGCCGAAAAATGTTTGCGAAAATGACGCATTTTTCGCCAAAAGATCGCAGAAAAAGACACGATATTTCGTCAAAAGATTATGAATAAAAGTGATTTTTGTCAAATGATCGCGGATAAAAACGTTGTTTCTGTCAAAAAATCACAGAAAAAAGCGCTATTTCGTTTAAAAGATCGCAAAAAGACGCGTTTTTCGTAAAAAAAATTGCGAAATAAAAGCGATTCTTGTCGACGTATCTCGAGAAAATCGTTATTTCCGTCGTAGAATCGCGAAAATGATGCTGTCTCTGTCGAGGAATCGCGGAAAAGATGCGATTTTTGTCAAAAGATCGAGGAAAAAGACGTTTTTCGTCAAGAGATCGCGAAAAAAGACACGATTTTTTTCAAAAGATTGCTGATAATACGGGATTTTTGCCAAAAGACCGCAGAAAAAAGCACTATTTCTGTCGAAAGATCGCAAAAAAAGACGCGTTTTTCGTCAAAGAATAGCAAAATAAACGCGATTCCTGTCGAAGGATCGTGAAAATGACGCAGTCTCTTTCAAAGAATCGCGAAAAATACGCGATTTTCGTGGAATGATAGCGGAAAAAACGTTATTTTTGTCAGAATTGCGGAGAAAACGCGATTTTTTGTCAGAATTGCGGAGAAAACGCGATTTTTTGTCAAAAGAGCAAAGAAAAGACAAAAGTTTTGTCAAAAGATCGTGGAAAAGACGCGAATTTTGTCAAAGGATCCCGAAAAAGTCGCGAATTTTTGTCTAAGGATCGCGAAAAAGTTGCGAATTTTTGTCAAAGGATCGCGAAAAAGTCGCAAATTTTTGTCAAAGGATCGCAAAAAACGCGATTTTTGGTTATAGGATCGCGATAGAGACTCTATTTTTGTCAAAGAATCGCTAAAAAGACGCGATTTCTGTCAAAAGATTGTGGGAAAAAAAGAATTTTGTCAAACATTGATGAGAAAAAACGTGAATTTAAAAAAAAAAAAAAAAAAAAAAAAGTGGAGGGGGGGTGGGGTGATTTAAATGTTTTCAGTCCTGGCAAAATTTCAAACTTGCACCCATGACAGCCTGCCATGCTTTAGCAGCACTCCACAAAGCATCTTTGATTGTGAAGCTTCTCTGGAAATTTTTTATACCAATTCCTTTGTTGCACTCTGTGAGCATTTTTTTAAGAAGTCATTTTTATAGCGAGTTTTTTTAAAGATCTGTTATATACAATTTGGAGGCAAATACATAGTCCATTTCTATGAAATTCTGCTTCAGGATGGGCTGTTTTTTTTTTGTTTGTTTGTTTTGTTTTTTTTCGTGATCTTGTGAAGAAATTTGCCTTTTGTCGCGATTTTTTGACGGAAGTTGCCGTTTTCCATGATCTTTTGTTGAAATTTGCCGTTTTTGCGAATCTTTTGTCAAAATTTGCCGTTTTATCGCGATTTTTTGACCATATTTGTTATTTTTTCGCAATCTTTTGACATAATTTGCCGAAAAATAGTCGGTATTTCGTGATTTTAATGAAATTTGTTGTTTTTTCGCGATTCTTTGACGAGATTACGCATCCCTTGGGACGCGTAAGAGCTATTTTTTCGCGCCCCGTCGCCGATCTTTTGTGTAATTTACGTGCTATAGCGCGTCCGCGGCATTGCTGGAAAAAAAAACTAATCACTCTTTAATCTAATCACCCTAAAACTAATCAATCTAATATCGTGATTATCGCTGAAAATTAGCTGATTTTTAACAAATTTTGTCGTTTTTCCATGATCTTTTGACGAAATCTGCTGTTTTTCGGGATTTTTTTTTTTTTGACAAATATGCTGTTTTTTTTTCGTGATCTTTTGAAGAAATTTGTCTTTAATCGCGATTTTTTGACGAAAATTGCTATTTTTCGCGATTGACGATTTGATGAGATACGCTTCCCAAGGGAGCGTAAAAGCTATTTTTTCGCGTTCCGTCGCCGATCTTTTGCGTAATTTACACGCTATAGCGCGTCCGCAGCATCGCTTAAACTAATCACTCTAAAAAAACTAATCACTCTAAAACTAAAATCAAACTAATATCGTGATTATCGCTGAAAATTAGCTGATTTTTAACAAATTTTGCCGTTTTTCCATGACTCTTTGACGAAATCTGCCGTTTTTCGGGATTTTTTTTTTTTTTTTTGACAAATTTGCTGTTTTTTTCGTGATTTCTTGAAGAAATTTGCCTTTAATCGCAATTTTTTGAAGAAATTTGCCTTTAATCGCAATTTTTTGACGAAATGTGTCGTTTTTCGCGAATTTTTTGTCAAAATTTGCCGTTTTATCACGATTTTTTGGACCATATTTGTCTTTTTTTCGCGATCTTTTGGGGGAAATCTGTCTTCTTAGGGGATTTTGTGATGGAATTACCCATTTTCTTGTAAATCTTTTGACATAATTTGCCGAAGAGTATTCGGTATTTCGTGATTTCTAACGAAATTTGTCGTTTTTTCGCAATTCTTTGATGAGATTACGCATCCCTTGGGACGTGTAAGAGCTGTTTTTCGCATCCCGTCGCCGATCTTTTGCGCAATTTACGCGCTATAGCACGTCCGCGGATACCGGGACGTCGGATAACGGATCCTATACTGTACATAAGCACCATTTTGTATATTAAGCAGGTTTTTTGACATCAAGGGACCAATTGTCTTCGTATCATACAGCACGATAGTGCTGTATAGTAGAGCTCAGATGCATCTCTAATGTCAAAGTCCAAAGTTTGCGATTTAACAACTTTGGACCCAATCATTGGATCATGGTGAAATTGAAAAGACGAAGTGTCCTACTCTAGACCTCAAAGTTTACAAAAAATCATCCAGATCCACCAATTAGTTATGGAGATCCAGAACGTCTGTTTTGTCACTTTTTGCTCGTGAAACAAGAAAAAAAGACAAAAAACTCAATTATAATCCGAACCAGGAAACATTTAGCGACGTGTAATAGATTGTTCGAAACCTTTTAATTCGAATATGTGTCTTTCGAAAGTCTTGACAAAAAAATCTAATATTAAAGAAATAGCATCCATTTAAAATTTATATAACGCTATACCTTCCATAATTTAACATTATAGAAATCCCTCCTTTTTAATTGCTAATTCAAGTATTTCTTTCGAGTTGCCACCAAATAAAAAACAGTTCAATAATTTAAAAAAGAAATGATAACACATGTTCTTTTTTTATAGATCAATAAAAATTCTGATTCTCCTGATAGATTTTTGTATTTTTTAAATTGACGTCATTCGAAATAGAAAATACATATTTTTCATAAGCATATATATAAACTGTAATTAAATATGTGTTAAAACAACATCGTACCTTTATTTGAATGTTTTCGTCGTCAAAACAGTTGCTACAATGCAGATATTTCAATTAAAAAGGGATAATTTAGAAAAAAAATTCTTTATTTATAAAAATAACGGTTTGAAAATGAAACTATGGAAATCAGATGATCAGATGATCTGTTAAGCTCATGAAATAACCCATATTTTTGTTAGCTGAAAATATGGACTGAGCTTTACTGGTGCCTTATATTAAGAATTATACTATTATCCACTCAAAATTATTACAGAGAAAAGTAGTCAATAGAATATATTGTTATGTTGTCTGAAATCAGTTAAGTTCCACAACGCTAATTGAATATAAACCATGAAGTAATGTATAACATTAATATAATCTGTTCGTTGAGGAAATGAAGTAGATAAATATGTCTGAACGCAAATGTTTAGAATATGGTTGAATCGTATCTGTTCAAGGTTTTGAGTTTACTTGGAGCTTTGATCTTCCACTTATCGAAACTGTTGGAATGGAATTGTGTCTACAGTTTGTACATAATGGATGATGGTTATGGATGATTGAAATATGAAGTGAGTTAAAAATGCCTCTTTTTCAATCATTGATTTTAAGGCACAAGTAAAGCTCTACATTTTAAGCTAACAAAAATCTGGGTTATTTCATGAGCTTCATAGATCATCTGATTCCATTTCTTTTCTACGAACATTTTTAGATTGAAAATGTTTCTCAGTTTTTACTGTAACATTTTTTTAGATTGAACTCTACTTTTCTCTCTGATTCCACCAGTTTTTTATATGATATTAAGCGAGATCGTACCTTATACGTACGTATATTAAGCGGATAATTTTACACAGGTTTAATAGGCAGTTTTTAAGGAACCGAAGATAATTCGTATATTAAGCTCGATCGTATCTTAAACGGGTGTATCTTAAACAAGTTTCACTGTAATAATAAAAAAAAAGTATAGTGTGTTAATAACTTGACAAATATTTTTAAAAATATAGCTTTTCTCATTTTTAAACCTTCAAAGATATGTCATTTTATAATCAGTCTTTTCTTTCTGAACAATTTAATTTTAGCAATTCTTCATTTCAATGTAAATTGTCTTATTTGATCTTTGAGATTGTAATTCCATATATCATAGCTTGTAGACAAATAATCAGAGAAATACTGTATTTTAAAATGTTTACTTAAATAAATATTTAACATCTTTTATAATACTAGAATGTCCCACAGAAGTCAATTCAATTCCAGACAAATGATTAAATGTCAATTTGAACCAAGATTTTTCCATGCAATAGGTTAAACATAAACTACACAGAAATAAGTTAAATAGTTTAAAGTAAAAATTATAGTGTCAAATATCTTTATAAAAATTGAGTACAATTTCCGGGCATTCTAAGTGTTAAAGTATTTTAATTGTCATATAATATTAGTTTACAAGTATCAGAAATTTTTGTAGAAATTGAGTCAGTCGGGAATTGATTTTAATGAATTTTGTTCGGATCAAGCTGGTAATTTTTTAATTTTTCACTGAATAAGGATAATTTTGCAAGGACACTATTAAACCTGGGTTTGAAAATTTCTTCCATGCAGACCTCAGGTATTTTTATGTATCTCTAGTAAATTTACATGACATTTGTGAATTGAAGATCGGTAATCAGCTAAAAATTGATTAAAATTATGCAAAATTGAGTAATTTTCAAAATAATTTGGAGGAAAAAATTGTTAATTCCTTTCTGATAATTTAAACAGAAACATAAATCAAGAATAATTGTTAAAATATTTATGTATTTGACCTTGGCGGGACATATGTATCCCTTGGATCAATTGCAGGGCTGCCATGATAGAATATTTTAAAATTCATTTGGCACTACTATTTACACACAAAAGAAAAATAAAATAATATATTTGTGGTTGACTTTTCTTGCAATTGTCATAAAAGTGTGATGGCAAAAATAATATTTAAAAAAAATTCTATGAAGAAAGCAAATAACATAGATATCAGTTACAAGAATTCTTAATAAAAAATAAATTTTCGGTCAAACTGCTTAAATCTCTCGACCAGTCCACTTCATATTATGCAGTAACGTATGTTATAGAGATGGAATTTTTAACTTATAAACTCAAATTTTAACATGTTTATTATTATTATTATTATTTTAGCAAATCTTAAATGTGTTAATATTTTTAATTTAATGAGATAATTTAAAAGACGGGGAACAAATCTGGGTCAAAATCAATATTTTATGAAATTTTCTTTTTTCTAAGAATCTTCAAAAATATTAACCTTTAATAATTTTTAAGAGATTAAAACTTTAGGGGGTTTTCATCTCCCTTGCCTCTCCTGCCTTCTTATACTCAGCAAGCTATATGTATGTATGTGAACAGGACCATCGATTTTCCTGGAATAAAGAGAAAAATTTGAATACACAAAAAGGAAAGCATTACATTTGTTACATTAAAAGTAGTTTTTAAAATAATAGTGACCTTTTTGTCAGAATCATCATTAGCAACAACCTATTAACGTAATACAGTGCATGTCAAAAATTTAAGCACAACAGAAAATTTTAAAATAAAATTTTTTGTTTTATTTTAAAATTAAACAGAAACTCAATAAAATTTTATCAATGAGTGAAAGTTACTTTCCTTTTCACATAGCCTACAAATTGTAGTTTCAAAAAGATAGTTAACAGATTTATGCTATAAAAATTATCTTAAATAATAAAATTTATCAAAACAACAAAAATGAGTGTGTCAAAAGTTTAAACACAGTACTTTTTTTGCCTTTAGCAGGACAAGAAATAAAAAAATTAATGCTTGATTATTGCTCCTTTCTATTGCATTACTTGAAATATACGGTCTTCCATCGATAAAATGAGGTTCTGTATTGTTTCTGGTTCAATTTTAAACCAAGTGCTCTCAATAGCATCTTTCAAATCCTTAACTGAAGAATACTGCTTTCCATTTGATTTAATTACATAAATGAGAATACCCCATATATTTTCTATAGGGTTTAAATCAGGACCAATTGCCGGCCATTTCAAAACAGACAGTTTTTTCGGCTTAAGCCATGATGAAGTTGAGTTTGAGGTATGGACAGAAGCATTATCATGTTGAAATAACATTTTTCTCCCTCCAAAACCTCAGCAACAGAAAGCAAATGATTGGCAAGTGTCCCTTGATAGTTTTCAGAGTTTTCACGACCACTGATGAATGCTAGAGATGTCTGACCATTGAAAGAAATAGTCCCCCATACTGTTACAGAACCGCCATTGTGTTGTTGTCTAAATATACTTTTAGGTTCTTTGCGGAGATCATGCCAGTAGTACTTAAACCCATCAGGGCCAACGAGGTTCCATTTCTTTTTCATCACTGAATATCACATTCAACTACTTCTCACCAAATGACATATGTCCTTTGGCCCATTGTAATCCAGCTTCTTTATGGTGTCATTTGAGACATGGTAATCGAACCATTTTACCTTATTTGATATATTTGAATTCCAAAACTCTTCTCTGAACAGTTTTTTTTATATTTCTCCTTAACTGCATGTTTTATTTGTGAAAGGGAGCAATTACCAGTTGAAGCCAAATTTCTGATGCGGCTGTTTTCGAACAAACTAGTCGCTTGTGGACTTCCTGAACGAAATTTTCATTTGAAATCATTACCACGAGCTATAAATAGATGAATACCTCGTTTTGATCTTTTTAATGCACTTGCAATTTCAGAAATAGACTTAAATTTTGCTTTCATACTCCAGATTTGTATCACCTCCCCCTCTGAAAATTCTTTCAACTTAGGCATATTGTACTAACTCAAAAACAACAACTGGCAGCTTCTTATACACCCAGAAATTGTTCGCGTGTGCAACCGCTTACTCCAGATTGTAAAATTTGCATAAAAACGATTTTATGCTTAAACTTTGGCACGGTTATTTTTGTACTATTCTTAAACTCTATGGTTTGAAATAAAATTTAAAAGTTAATTTCAATGAATATGGTGTAAAAATAGATATTATTAACATATACAAGACAGATATTGAAATAAAGTGAATATTTAAAGTTTTATTTTAAAATTGCTATTGTGCTTAAACTTTTGACACGCACTGTATTCGGTTCATGCATCTATCCAGATCATGCTTAGTGATGTCTAGGTTGAGTGTAACAATGTCTGTAGAAAGAATATAAACCACAAACTATCTACTTTTTCTTGAATGTCCATAACTTGTACAGAAGACTTTATTGGTGAAAACATTTTGTATTTTAGAAATAAGCATGTTTACACATACAAATTTTATTATGTAATAAATAACTCAACAAAAATGTATAATAATGGAAATATTTAGGGTTTTTTTTTTTTTGTGCACGGAACTTTCCTTGGCATGAGACATTCTTACATGCAAGGCCTTGTGTGGGTGGATTTGTCGCAAACCCCTAAGAATGGCTCTCTTTACAATGAAAATCAAATTTGATATATTATTGAATTAATAATGTTGAAATAACAACTGTAACTCTTTTTGAAATATTAAAAGTAAGGAATAGAAGAAAGTTTTGAGTTCTAAGGAGCTATAATGCAATAATAAATTTCCAAAAATGAAGCCCTGTACTAAAATTTAATCTTTGATATGGATTATAGTCATTTATTGAAGCGAGGGTAAAGGGATTTTGTATTATCTATTTTCTTATCTGTCATATCAATGATGCTGTAACTTATAGATAATTAAAATTGTACTCTAATTGGATTACTACCCTTTTAGATACACAATAAAATTATCTCATTTGGATGCTTTGGCTAAAAATTGGAAATGTTGCCTTCCTGCTAACCAAAAACTACTATTTTAAGCTTAGTTATTTGAATCATTAGAAAAATTTACTTTTATTCTTACACTCTTTATGTTTTCCTCTTTACCTGCATAAAAAGTAGGCAGATGTTATAAGTAATGTAAAATTATTGGTTGTGTTAATTTTCTTTTTTTAATTGTTAAATCTAACTTGAAATCTAATAAATTAATTTACATATGTTATAAATATAAATTTTTTCATAATGAAAGAATAAAAAATAAAAATTATATTTATTAAGGTATTTTAATGTTTAGTAAAAATAGCAAATTTACACTTGCTAGTTAATATTCTTCTAGAGAATGTTTGTTATTTTCAAAATTTTCAAAATTGTATTGGTATTTTCTCTTCTAACCTAAAGGGTTTCCCATTCCATTTTAAATTACTGTTAATTTTTGCCTAATTAAATCTAAAATTTATTTAATTATAACATAGTTCTTTATGTTCAGTGTGTGTAAGTGAAACTATTCTTATAAATTCTTTTTTAAATTTAGATTTAGGTAATTTGAAGACCTAGATTATTCTTGTCAGATCCTGTGCATATCAGGTTGTATCTGACACCCCCTTCCCTGAAAAAAATAAAGGAAATGTATAAAATCCCCATGTATGAAAAAAATGTTCTCTTTTTAGGAGGAGGAGGTGGAGAAGCTGACAGTTTTACTAAAAAAATTTTGTGTCTAATGTGAGGCAGTAGTTAAAAATTTTTATAATAATAATTTTAAATGTAGTAAATGCAGAAAATTTTCTTCAGATCTGCTGTACTTGGAGACATGACAACAGAACAAATCTACAGCATGCGTATGAAAGCTGCTGATAATCTGGAATTAAGGTCTATTGAATGTGCTACCTGTAAAAGTTCAAGAACAGAAGGCCTTACTTCTCCTAATAGAAGTAGAACTGTACGAAGGTAAAATCTATCTGTTAATTATTTGTTATGCAATGTCTTCTATTTTGTTTTAAAAGTTTATGAAATTTTAATTTTCTGCAGTAATTTGTTCAAGCATGAATGAATAAAAATGTTTTGTAGATTTGCATTTTTCCACTGTATATTATTTTTATAAAATCCTCCTTTTTTTCAGGTTTCCTTTTTTTTGTGGTTTTTTGCCCCATAATTTTTTCACCTTATAATTTTATTCAAGATTAATGTAAAAATGACTTTCATAACTGATGTTGAGGCTACTTGATATTTATTGTTATAATTCTAATATATTTTTAAAAATTAACAATTACATTTGTTTTACAATCTTATTTCATTTATGTTTCAGGTATTCTACAATTTTTAAGGACTGTGTATGCATGATAGAAAGACCAAGAATATATTCTGAAATTTCTATGCTTTATTCTACTCTTGGAATGATTTTCTTACCATTATACTTCAAGAGAAAAGCTGCCCAAGCTGCAAATGACCTAAATTTTCCTATTCAAGTAATGTTAAAAATTGCTTGCTTTTTAAAAGTCACTGTATTCATTTTTTTTTTTTAACCCTATACCATAAAAACTCAATAATCAATGAAAATTTTGCTATAATTATGAAAAATTCTTCCTTTTTTACATTGCAGACATAGAAAAGTTTTGTAATATTGATAAAGACAAGGTTCTGGAAGTTTTGGTGCATCTTTATTTTATTCTTTGAATGTTCAGTATTTTCTATTTTAAAAATGATTCCATAAATATAGTTATTATGGTAACTGGAGAATACCTGCACATAAATCAACCTAGAAGTTATTTTATTATATTACATTTAATATTGAGCAAATGTATGTGTGTTACTTATAATGAACATAATTATAGATGTTGACTCATGATTTTTAGTGTCTCATATGTCCATTTTTAGCAACATATGACTGCTTTTTAAGCATCTTGGCATCACTTCTACTGATCCAGTCATTCTATTTCATCACTGTGATACCATACACAAATTAATTGCTCAATTAGTGGAACATTGTTTGTTACTGCAATTTTTTTTTTCTCGAAGACTAGTCAACAAAATTGCATCAAGAACAAGGTTCAACTTAATTGAGCAATTAATTCATGCACAGCATCATAGTAATGAAATGGAATGACTGATTCATAAGTACATCCGAAGGATGCCAAAACATATAAAGGCTGTCATATGTTGCTAAAGATGGATATATGAAGCATTAAAAGCCATAAGTGGACAGATATAAGTATTTTCATTCTAAGTAACGTTTATATATTCAACCATTATTAAATGTAACACTATAAACTAACTTCTGGGCTGATTTACATGTAAATTTTCCTGTTACCATAATAATTTGGTCAGTAATTTATCTGATAATGTATGGATGTATTTTACATTTTCAGGTCATCTTAGTTTGGTTTTACTATAATATGAGTGTATGAATTGTGATTTTGATTAACTCTCATTTGATGAAGAAGTTATAGACCACTGTCACAAAAATTTTATTCATTTATGCAAAATTGGACATTGAGCTTGGTATTTAAACCATTTTCAATCCTTTTGTGACCAGTAAAAACCAATAAGTATTTTCTTTTATAACTTGATTACTCCGTTAATACATATTTGTTATCCATACTCATTACATGTTTATACAAAATCATGCTTTCCCAGAGTAGAATTTAATTAATATGTTTTTCTTTATAAGATGAAAAAAATAAATAAATAATACTTTTATTGAATTGATAAAAGAATGTAGAAGTACTACATTTTGTTAAGGTAAAATGATGAAATAACTATGTTTAAAACTACCATCAGTGTGATTATTTAAATTCTATACTAATAATTGTTTTAATTTCCAGGCTTTAATTTCAGCTCATGTCCAATAAATTTTCATTGAAAAACTTATGTGCTAATTTTAGACATTTTCATTCTATGAATGAAATTTGTCTAAAATTTCATTATGCTTATTTGTCTAAAATTCCATGAATGAAAGTGAATGTTTTCTTGAAAACATGAGGTCATTTTCTCCAGTAGAAAATTACACTTTTCTAAAATAAAAACCTAAGGATTTATAGATTTTTATATTACTATTTATTTGAAAGCATAGTACAGTAGATTCCATCAAATCTGCAACTTCAAAATCCACAAACATCTGAAATCTGCACATCATCGCAGATGTAAACAGTGAAACTTTCAGTTCAGATGTAGGGCAAAATTAGACTTTTTTAATTTAATATCATTCCACATATATTTTAATAAATAATTTTCGATATGACTGAGCTTGTGATTTTTCACGAGGGAAGTATAAAATTATTTCTGAAGAAGAAAAAAAAAAAAAAAAATATATATATATATATATATAGTTGATACCACTACTAATTGCTGTCACTTTACCAAAAATATTTATGTAATAATCAAACTTTTTTGGTTATTAAAACTGACTAAACTTGAAATAAGAACTTCTTTGTTTTATGTCTATTTTTGGGTACCTTTAGGGAAAAGTTTCATTGAATAAGTAAAGAAAAATGTATCTCATTTTTACTATGCTTATTTAACTCTATACATTATTAATTATTTACTTGACCTTTACTTTTAATAATTTAACCATTTTTAAAATTATCTTATTTTTTATTATTTTAATTTATTACTTTAATTATTTTTTAATATTACTATATTTTAAGCATTCATCATAACTTCAATCGAATTATTGCATTTAAATTAGTGTTTAAAACAAAGCAATGACTAGCATTTTGCAAAATCATATAATCTGCAAATCTCTGGTCCCAAACGGTGCAGATTTGAGGGAGTCGTCTATATTTGGAAAATTAAATACAGTCAATCTATTTTTTTTTTTTTTTTTTTTTTTTTTTAGTTTGTTATAAGAACTATGTTTGCCATTTCAGGCCCTATATTATGTCAGAATGGTGTCAGAGAAGATGCCTCAATATTCTCTAATGTCTGAAGATGATTTTTGTGAAGAAGAAGCTTTTTTCGATCCATTAGTTTTAGATGTCTCTTTGCTAAAAACAAAGGCTGTTGTAAGTTATGGTTTTGAATGCATTACTTTCTGTTCTAAATTTTTTCTAAATTTCAAATTCCTCATTTATAAAAATAAAAATATTAAGAAATGCATAACAAATCTCATGATAAGGGAATCATTTGTCCAACTTTTTCAACGCAGCTAAAGGGTATACATGTAACAGTGTCGTCCAAGGGGTACAGGCTCCTGACACAATACTACTGGCACAACCCTCAAAAAATATTTTGAGTTAGAATAAGCATGACAGCAAAATTGCATAAAATGCTATATTCTAATATAGTAAAATTCCTTAATTCATGATCCTAAAATCTGCACATCATTTCAGATGCAAATGTAGTAAAACTTACAGTTAAGTTGCAGAAGCAAAATCAAGATGATGCTGAAATCAGCAGTGATTGCTTTTTTTAATTGTGCTCTTTTGGTTATTACAGCTGATTAATTACAACACAAAATTATGTTACTTTTGATTTTGATGTAAATTAACATATCTATAACTAAAATTTGTCACGTCGTAGATCCTGTTCATTATTTGCCAGTGTAAACTATTATTGAATTGTTTATTTTTCTTGCGTTCATTTTCTGTGTTTCAATACTTTATTATGAAAAAATTAAAGTAATACTAATATCATTGCTGATTGCAGTATTTTTTCAAGACTTTTTAAAAAAATTAATCATGATTTTTATTAAATCTAGATAAACAGTATATAAAATTTCACAATTGTACAATTCTTGTGTTAATTATTTTCTTATCTAGGATAGAAATACAACACAACAGTAGTTTTCACACAATGTCTGCAACTATAACTGTTGAAACCATATTGTTTATGTTTACTAATTTGTGTTCATCAGTTACGATTTTAATCTGTAATGATTATTATTTATTTATTTATTTATTTTGGTGATTACATATGTAATTCTGGCTAATATGGCTGAATCCAGTATTTCTAATTAAAGAAAAACGAAACAAATCAGTTGATCAGGGAACACGATATCATTCATCAAACATTTGTGAAAGAGATTCATATGGAGGAAGCAGTGTCTATGTTTAAAGTGGTATTTTTTGGAGTGGACACATGTACTCCATGTCTTTTTACATGGAATTGTGAATGCTCTCATTTATAGAAATGAACTGCTTTATGCTTATGTTTGCCCTTATACTGGTGCAATAGGTAATGATTTCCTGTTACAGGACGACATAACTGGACTGCATAGGGCTCCATTGTGGAAGATATCTTCAGCACCATACAATTTAATGCATCACGATCTCCGAACTTGAGTCACATCGTGCAAAGTTAGGAAACTTTTAGAAGATATGTTGCTGTTCTCAATTCCACTCTTCAGGTCCTTCCCATACTCATATCTACTGTGCAAGAGCTTTGGTATTCATACTAAACTCATCAATTGAATAATTGTCAGTATCACACATTGCTGTATGTGCTGTATTTCTTCTAGAGGTGATTATTCTCCATGTTAAAGGTATTTTCCCTATACCAAACTGATACTTTCACTTTGCTAATTTTAGAGACAATTTCTGAAATAACATAATTGTCCGGTAATTTCTTTTAAATTTCTTTTACATGTATCATTAAAATCTGCATGTAACATTTTATGTAATCACTATTTTTGTGACTTTACTTTTTGGAAACCGGTACATTTATATTTTGTGCCCAAATCTGTTCAAATTACTATTTTTTTTTTAAATTGTTGCACAGATTTGTTTCTGACAAATTTATGAAGAGGAAAGAAGATCAACTTTTTTACACAAATTCATGCTTTATAAATGTATTACATTTCCTCTTTATTGTATAAATATCTTTTTCAGATGACTGAAATTATGAAAAATTGTAATATTGCATTGTGAGACTGATTTGTCTTTGGCCTATTTTCATTCTATTTTTCACACCTCTTTAGGCTTTTCTTCGTTTAGGAGACCATTACAATGCTTTAAAATTTGCTTGTCAAGGTATTGAAATGCTAGAATTAGATTTCCTTTCTTTCTATGGAGCTTTCAAACCCAAGGAATTCAAAGGGGTTCTATCAAAGTAAGCTCTTATTTATTTACTCCTTAATGAAATTGTTTTTTAGTTCTAATTATTGCAACTAATATAAAGTTTAGTAATGTATGGTTTGCAACTTAATCCTCTCACAAATTATGAAAAAATCACATAATGTATTTTATTTATAATTTCTTTCTCTCTCTCTCTGTTTTTTTTTTTTTTTATCAAATTAAAATGCACCTAGAATCTGTTTGTTTATTCAGGCCCTCTTCTTTTACTCCAAATAATAATTAAACATTTTTATGCTTTTAAATATAACCATTTAAATATATATTTTGATAAATGCAGTTAAAATAGAAAGAGTGAACTTTGTGTCAATGTATTAAAATGGAATAAAAAACAAGTTTTTATATTTCAATACAATTTGTGCTTTTATTATCTTGATTTATTGTACTTCAAAATGCATTCAAATCTAAATAAGTGGGAACTCAAGATATACATATTTAAATATCACTTCTATCATTATCATTAGTTTAGATTCTCTACATTGTCTTCCAAGTCTAAATTTTGTATTTTCTACATGAAGTTATGCTTCACTACAATTTTGTACGAAGATGTACTAAATTAGAAATAAATAGTGGACTGTATTAATTAAAAAGTTTGATGATAAAAAAGAATTGCAGCTTGTTACCACCTTAGAGATAGTTTCTTTACTGCGTCACAAAAAGCCTGCCAGCAGGGCTACATGTGTGATTGACGATTAGCATAGATGCAGTGTTCTGTCACCAAAAGCGAAGTTATGAAATTACAGGTATAGAACATCTACAAATTTACATGTGTGGAATATCCTGCCCAGCATTAAAATATTTTTATATTTCAAGGTATATAAATGCACTGTAATTCAGGGTTGGACAATATTGGTATTTATCATCTGGTGTTTACCAGTATTTATCATTGTTTTTACTGTCTTTGGAGAAATGTGTTTTTACCATGGTTTTTATCACCTATGAAAAAACTTATTAATTTGACTGTTTTTGTCATTTTTATGAAAGTTTATCTACTAAGTTTTCATTTTTCCAAGGATAAAACTTTTCTGGGTATTAAATATTTTAAATCTGTATAACAATATTCACTAATTTAGTTTCCAATTAGATATAAATTTTTGGGTGTGTATATTCTGAGTGTGTTAAAAAAATACTATAGGAAAATAGTGGGTTTTAAAGAACATAAAGAGCCCAGAAAACTTTCATCTGTGTTTTCCACCTACAAGAATCATTACTAAACCTTATCATTACTAAACCTAAAAATTATCATCACTATTGTGAGAACATACATTACAATATTTATTATATTTGTCTTAATGGAGATTAATTTACTAATTTTTATTTAAACTAAATGAAAACAAAAAAATTTAAGTACACATTTTCCGCACATAAAAATTCTATCATTTTGATACAAACCAAATGCTTACAAATTTTAACTGCCCCATAATGCAGTCTGTACAAATATTAGTACATTTTTTCAATCCATGTCCTTGGAGCCTTTTAGCATTCTATAACAAAATACAAGTTTTGCAGCTTTCTGTACACCAATTCTATTTCTTAGTTTACTATGCATATGTATGAAAAGTTTGAAAAAATTTGCTCCATGGGTAAAAAACAATAAGTAGTGAAGACTCACCAAAAGATGTAGGAATTCAGGATTTATATCTTTATTATTTAATGCTTATTACCAAATTTTGCCTTTTACACATTTTTGTTTAAAGAAACTCTTTGGAAATGAGTACAAGTGCTACGATACAAGAGTACGATTGAAATGTAAATTTGCTTTGTGAAACAGTAAACTATTGTTGCATAGATTTGGAAAATTGTAGAAAATATAAAAAATCTCTATGATTAAAGTGTATCAGCAGCTTTAGAGAACTGACTAATTTTTTAATTCTCTTTTTGTTATATATATATATATGTATAAAATTTTTATCAATAGTATTAAAATATAGTTTAAGGACTAAGAGTTAATTTTATATCGTTGGGTTTTTACCTCTTTTTCCCCAGGTTTTTATCTCTAAAAAGCCAACCCTGCTTCAAATAATAAACAAACACATCATTATACAGATTATAAGCAAAAATATAAGCACAATTAATACACAATGAAGCACAATTTTACAGTTCAGAATTTGTAAGACTATCAGTTGTAGGTAATATACTGAGTTTTGCAATTGATCATTTAAATATACCCTTAGCAGTGTGCACTTCAACTACCTAAACTATTCTGTCAGCATCTGAGATATCTTAGTGATGTAACTTAGAGACCAGGTGCAAATAGAAAGTTGTGAGTCCTTATGTAAGACTAACATGCCTGGCAGAATATTTAGCTTTTTAAGCAGCCATTTCTTTCTTTCTTGTAGTTGACTTAAATAATTATTTTGCCAACATTTTCAAATTATTTGCATTAGTTTTTGAGTTTTTTGCCATTTGTTTAGCTAATTATTTTTTATTTCATTTAAATTAGGTTTGGGAATTAAACAGGGTGCGTAGCGGTGCTTACAGGTGCTTACAAGGTACTTATTTTGAAAGCTAGTTTGTCAGGTCCTTACAAGGTGCTTCTTTTTTTCCCAGAGTGCTTATTTTTCTCCCTTGAAATGCTTATTTTTGAACGAACTGCTTGTTTTAATTTTCGCGATCCTGAACCGAAACTATTTCGATAGCGAAACAACTACAACTTTTCCTTATCCGATGATACGTCGTTCGTACCCCAGAAACGTTCCTATAGACCCCTTGCACGTGACGTCACATGCTTCATCTGGTGCCCAAACATAAGGCAAATGTGGTGTTTTCACATTTATAAAAAAAGTAATTTG
The DNA here is from genome assembly GCA_964019185.1 of Maratus speculifer. Lineage (NCBI taxonomy): Eukaryota > Metazoa > Arthropoda > Arachnida > Araneae > Salticidae > Maratus > Maratus speculifer. Next base: position 236,623,768 of record OZ025302.1, on the reverse strand, counting down.
CGCTTAATTTTTTAAGTATTTAGAATAATAATGCAAGAATAAGAAAAATCAAAATTAAACAGAAAGACCACAGTTGCTTTAAACGGCAAACGGGGAGTTATGATGGTTTGTTTGGGCTCCAGATTATGGCGTCATGTGCACCAGACAAGAGGAACAGCCGCTGTTGTGACGTCAATGCAAGGGGTCTATTGTCCTTTTTTAGCTCCTCCCTCATCTTTCTACCTTTGATTCTCGGCACTCTGAACGTAAATTCTCCGTTCTGCATGCTTTTCTGGAATTCGCGTTGCATATTTTTTTCTTTTGTGACTCTTGTGTGCACGTGTGATTATTCATTATTGCCATTTGAATCTTTTATTATACCAAAGTAAGTTGAAAATATCGTCGAACAATCGATCAAAATAAGTTGCGAATATCATAAAACAATAAGGGAAGTATATCTATCAAAAGACAGGGCGTGCGGATAGAAAACTGCGCGCGGAACAAATTTTCAGTTTGACAACCCCTCTACCCAACTTTTTCTTGTAATAGACAAAAAATGACATTGGTAGTATAAATTTGGTACCCCCTAAATTCCCGTACCCGGAGCGACACCCCCCCCCCCCCCCCCGCCCTTTCGCCCAGTGCTGTCAGAAGATCATGAAAATGCTCAAATTTTTATAAATCGTGAGGAGACCGAAAAATATCATAGAAAAAACTGAAAAATTCGACGAAAATCCAAAAACATTCATCAAAAGATTATGAAAAAACAGCAAATAACTTTCAAAGAATGTGATCAAACCACAAATTTTACCGAAAAATCTCGAAAAAACCCACAAATTTCCTCAGAAAATAGCGATGAAACCGCAAATTTTGATCAGAAAACAGCAATAAAACCCCTAATTTCATCGATAAACTGCGATAAAACCACAAATTTCACCAGAAAATCAAAAAATACTGCTGAAATTTCGCCGAATAATCGCGAAAAAATTGAAAAATTCAGTCTCAAATTTTTATTAAAGAACGGGAAAAAATGCAAATTTCTACAAGGAAGTTTGCATCTCTAAAAAACGCTGTTTGTTAAAAAATTTGCAATAAAATTGTAATTTACGTGAAAAGATCGCGATAAAACTTAAGATTTTCGACGAAAGATCGCGATAAAATCACAAATTTCGTAAAAAGATCTCGAATAACTACAAATTTTGTCGAAAAAACCAAAAGATCGCGAAAAAACAGAAAATTCTACAAAAAATCGCGATAAAACCGCAAAAGATCAAATTTCTTCAAAGAATTTTTAAAAAGACATGAAGCCCAGAATAGAAGGGAAAAAACCCCTGAAAATTTAACTGATACAAAGTAAAAGACCCTGAAAATTATCAAATGCAAAATATATTAATTTAAAAGGTCATATTCACTCAAAAACAAAACTTGAAACAAACAATTTTGGAGCAGAAAAAACAGCTTTAGAAAAAGCAAGAAAAAAAATGCAACAAAATCAGTTTTTAAAGCAGTAAAAACAGTTTTGTACAGAAAGTTCCACTACAGCAATGACTTTTTTTTTTCAGTCTTTTGACAAAATTTGAGGCTTTTTCGCGATCTTTTGAGGAAGTCTTTTTTTTTCACGATCTTTTCACGAAATTTGCCGTTTTTCGCGTTTATTTGACGAAATTGATTGTTTTTACGCAATTTTTTGATGAAAATTGCCGTTTTTTCGTGATCTTTTCAAGAAATTTGACGTTTTTCGCGCTTATATAAAGAAATTTTTCGTTTTTTTTTTTTTTTTTTTTTTTTTTTTCTGCGTTTAATTTCGTTTTTTTTTTTTTCGCGCTTAAATGATAAAAATGATTGTTTTTACGCGATTTTTTTTTAATGAAATTTGCTGTTTTTTCATGATTTTTTTCAAGAAATTTGCCGTTTTTTCGCGCTTATATGACGAAATACGTCGTTTTTTCGCGCTTATATGACGAAATTGGTCTTTCTTGCGATTTTTTTTTTTTATAAAACTGATCTTTTTTTTTCTCAATTTTTTGACGAAATTGATCGTTTTTTTCGCGTTTTTTGACAAAATTTGCCTTTTTAACGAATTTGCGTTTTTACCCCTGGATTCTAAAAGGAAATTTGTTTTCTGCAAGATTCTTTAAGGAAATTCATGTTTTTTTTCTGTTAATTTTTGGAAAAATTTGCAATTTTTTTCAAAATTCGCGATATTTTTTAATGTTTGATTTTTTTTACTGACAAGGAAGGTTTCCATACTGGGCTCAGGGGTGATTCTCGTCCGAAAATTTAAGGCATCCTCTTCCGAATATTTGAAATGGGTTATCAGTTCCGCATAGTTGCCAACTTTGTTTTACGGTTTTGCGCGCGGAAAAAACAATTACGTAGAAATGCAAATTTCGTGAAAGGATCGCCGAAATAGCATACATTTCGTCAATATTTCGTGGAAAAACGATGATTTCGTCAATATTTTTGTAAACGAACTTTGTGAAAAGATCGATAAAAAACACGAATTTCCTGTGCGGATCGCGGAAAAAACGGCAATTTCACCAAATATCGCAGATAAAACGCTGATTTCTTCTGAAGAAAGCGGGAAAATGCCGATTTCGTCTAAAGATTGCGGGTATAACGCCGATTTCGTTAAACGATCGCGGGAAAAAACGCCGTTTTCGATAAAAGATCGCTTAAAAATATTTTGTCAAAAAAATATTTGAAAAAATACGCCGATTTCATCAAAAGATCACGGAAAAAACGCCGATTTCGTCAAAAGATCACGGGAATAAAACGCCGTTTTCGAGGAAAAATCGCGTAAAAATGCAAATTTTGCCTAAAGATCGTCGAAAAAACGATTTCACTTTAAAAAAACATGGAAAAACACTAATTTCGTCAAAAGATCGCGGAAAAAGCGCTGATTTCGGCAAAAGATCGCAATAAATCGCCGATTTTGCTAAAATATTGCTGATTTCGTCTGAAGATAGCAGGAAAACGCCGATTTTGTCCGAAGATCGCGGGAGGGGGGGACTCACGACCCCCCCGCCCCTCCGCCGATTTCTGATAATGCTATGCGAATTTCCGGAAAAAAAAATTTCATCCAGAATCACCCCTGAATCAGATTTTATTGAAAAAAATACTATATAAACCACTCATGTATGTAATGAAGGATCGGTGAAAGTTAGCGGCGGAATTGCAGAAGAAAACATGTAAAAAAAAAAAAAGAAAAAATACTTTCGAATATTTGGCGTGAAAAGATGAAAATGTTACGAGCAGCACTTTTCCCCGCCAAAAGCAAACGATTTTAATGCAAATGAAAACTTTTGAATTTTTAGACTCCATGTTAATGAATTTAACCATAAATTAATTTAAACATAAACAATGAGCGAGTTTAATATATTATATACACATATATATATATTAATTTGTATATATATATATTATTTGTTGCTGTAGTTATTTAATTTACCTGGAAAAAATATTTTCATACATAAAAAAATCCTTATTCAGTAAAATTATTTTCATACATTTAAGCATACTCAAAAATAAAAGCCAGATGTTCCCATCGCAACAATTGACAATGCTCAACTGGACTTTGAACTTGAAACAATTTTAATTAATTTAAATTTGAATTTTGTTTTAAATCTCAAATTTTGATGGTTAAATTTTAATATAAATACACATAAATATCAATATAACAAAATTATACTTAAAGAAAACTAAAACAGACAAAAACAAATTTAATTTATCTAAATACGTTGAATATGAAACTTTTAGCCATTAAAATGCATTTGACATAAAATGTATATTCAAATGGAATTTGGATTTCATCGCCAACCGATGATAAAGTGCCAAATAATTAAATTTTCATTATTTTGTTATGGACAGGGTACGGAGGTTCCACTGAAATTTTTTTTGTAAACGTATATATCCTCATGAGAAGAACATTCTGTAATTTTTCAGATTTTTCGGAGTATGCCCGTATAGAGATCTTCGTAGTAAGCGTAACGATATCATAAAATCGAAAGGATTGATCGAAAAACTCAGAAATCCGGGGTACACCAGGAACACAATTACCCCTGTAATGCATATATGTGCATAAATGGGTGCTTATTTTTCTTTAAAAGTGTGCTTACAGGTGCTTATTTTTCTTTAAAAGTGTGCTTACAGGTGCTTATTTTTAAAACTAAAATGTTGCTACTCACCCTGTTAAATTAACAGGCTTTCCTATGTCCTAAGGACCAAAATGTATTGAGTTGTGCTAAATTAGAAATAAATAGCCAACTGTATTAATTGAAAAGTTTAATGATAAAAAAGAATTGCATCATGTTGCCTCCTTAGAGATAGTTTCTCTACTGCGTCACAAAACACCCATGAGCAGGGTTACACACAATTGCCAATCGGCATAGATGCAGGGGTGATGTTCCATTGCCAAAGGCTAAATTACGAAATCACAGGTACAGAACATCTACAAATTTACAGGTGCAGAACAAATCTGTATAACAAATTTTGCATTAGTAGAAAAAGATGCAGTAGTCCAACCCATATTCAATATTTTTTTCCCCCTCAAATGATTTTTTTTTTTCCTTTACTACTTTGGAATGAGTGTCTTTTATAGAATTTTTAATCTTTTTATCCCCACTTTTTCAAAAGAGAAATTTTTGCCAAATTGAATGAAGAAAACAAACTGATTAAATAAGGCAAAATTTACAATAAAAGTAACTTGTGGGAATAACTGTAGATTCTGAAAACCTTATGCTTCACGTATATGTGACACTCATCCCCAAGCAGTTAATCTACATAAATTGTCAAGAGAAATATGAAAGCTAATTAAAAATATTAATATGTAAAAATAGCAAACTTGCTAAAGATTGGTGGTTTTTCATATATATATATAATATCATATTTATATAATTTTTCTTATAAAACGTTGATCTTGCACATCATTTAAATATAAAAATATTTATTCAATGGTAATAATCATGCTTCTTTAAAGAAAAGGTTGAGAATTAATGGTTAAAATTGAAAGGCAATTTGATGACAATGATTAAAGTTATGCTGCAAGCCATCTACAAATATACATTTCAAAGCCATTGACACATGCTTTATAAAAATGTCTCAAAAGGATGTTAATTATGTTAAAGATTGATATAGTAGACTCCCTCAAATCCACACTGCTTGGAACCAAAGGTTGTGCAGATTTTAAAATTTTTCAGATTTCTGGCCATTGCGTTGTTTACATTTTTTAAACAGTAATTTGAATATAATTAATAATGCAGTCAAAACTATAAAAAATGCTTACAATATAATAAAATATTAAAATAAGTAATAAAATAAAATTATAAAAATTTAGATAATTTTTAAAATGATTAAAATATTAAAAGCAAAAGTCATGTTAATAATCAATAATGCATATTAAATATTCATTATAAAGATGAAATGTATTGTTCCTAAATTATTGAATGAAACTTGCTTCAAAGATATATTACTAATTTACATCAAAATCATAAGATAAGGAAGTTTAATTTCAGGTTTAGCCAGACTTAATAACCAAAAAAGCTTGATTAATATATATATTTGGTAAGAAGATTGTAGTTACCAATGATATCAGCAATATCTTGAATTTTTTTTGATTAGTTTGAATTAAATGAGTAGGAATTATCAGGAATTCACTGCAATTTTGTTCTTTTTTTTATGACATTTACAAAACTTATGTTAATTTGCCTCTACAGGTTTAGACTTTTACGAGCTGAAACCATTACTAAGTTGATTCCTGTTCTTGCTAATGCTCATCTGGGAGCTTTTGACTTTTTTTATGCTCGTAACTTGCTGAGAATTGAACATCATGCTCTAAATTCTTTTCCGATAGATTTTGTTCAGGTTTGTTGTTGTACCATTTAATTGCTAATTATTAATCTTATTATCTGTCACATTATATCTATATTTTAAAGTATTTATAATATTATAACATAAAGTGCCCATGCGGCCCATGAAAATGCATTTTAATTTAAATTCAACCTCTTTACTGCCTTATTTGTAATCATATATGATAAACTAATTTGCAACATACTTTTCATTGATGACTGTGACATTTTAACATTTCCCATTTTGTCAGAACTGAGGATAGACAAATGCACGCTTGCAATTACTTCCAGTTTCTTGAAATTCACATATCAAATGGTAAATCATTGTCTTGTATGTCTCAAAAACAATTGCTGTGTCTTTTTAAATACTTCAGTGACTTTAATAAAAGTTGTTGCACAGTTATGTTTAATCTGAAAAATTCTGTATAGTTAGAAAACCTTATATCAAAACTAACTGTTCTTGCAGATAACAGCATAAACTGCAACTAAAATTTCTATTGCGGTATGACTTTCAAATGTATAATATTGCCGTATATCTATAATAATAAAGAGAGAAGGATGTTTGTCTGTCAGCGCTGTTCTGAAGAGACTGCTGCACGTAGAGTTACAAAATTTGGAGAGAAGGTACTTTTTTACATGCAGTTTTGCACCTCGAAGCCCGATTTTCGATTTTTTGTTTCGATTTTTTAAAATAATTTTTTTAGGCGATTTTTAGCGTTATTTTTGCGGTTTTATCCCATTAGTGAAAGGAATACGGTTTCATTCTTTTAACCCAAAATAGCAATTTTTTTTCTCTTTCCAACAAAGTTTATTCGGAATTTGTACAGCGATTTTTGAATTTTTAACGAATTTTTAATGCGATTTTTAGTGTTTTTTCTCATTTTGCAGCTATTTTTTGAGATTGATAAAAAGAAAATAGTTTTGAACTTTTAGTCTAATGCCCTAAATTTTGTGTTTGTTACGATTTTTAGATTTTAACGATTTTTAATGCGATTTTTAACGTTTATTAAAGATTTTTGCGTTTAGCATCTATTTATTTCATAGTTGTTCTATCAAAAACTTGAGCTGTTGAAAATGCAATAAGTAGTATTTCTTTGTGAAATCTACCTAAAATGTCAAAAATTTAGGTACCACTATTTTCGAATAGCAAATTCATAATCTACCTTAAATTCTTGCTTAAGACCGCTACCCCCTCGAGTTATATATCACCAGATAGGTTATTTAACAGAGTATGGTTTTGATAAAGTTTTTGAAGAATAGAGTGCTCTACCTGGTAGTGGAAAATGGAACTAATAGAACGCTATTTTTTAAAATCTATAATAATAAAGAGACAAGTTTGTGTGTGTGTCAGCGCTGTTTTGAAGAGTCTGCTGTACGTAGAGTTACAAAATGTGGAGGGAAGGTACTTTTATACATGTAGTTTTGCACCTCGAGACCCGATTTTCAATTTTTTTATTAGATTTTTTTGATAATTTTTTAGGCGATTTTTAGCGTTCTTTTTTCAGTTTTACCCCATTAGTGAAAGAAATACGGTTTCATTCTTTTGACCCAATATAGAATTTTTTTTTCTCTTTTCAGCAAAGTTTATTCGGTATTTGTACAGTGATTTTTGAATTTTTAACGAATTTTTAATGGGATTTTTAATGTTTTTTCGCGTTTTGCGTTTTTTTTTTCCTTTGAGATTGATAAAAAGATAACCGTTTCAAACTTTTAGCCCTAAATTTTGTGTTTGTTACAAATTTTAGATTTTAACAATTTTTAATGCGATTTTCAATGTGGTTTTTATCGCTTTTTCAAGATTTTTTGCGTTTAGCATCTATTTTTTTTCATAGTTGTTCTATCAAAATCTTGAGCTGTTGAGAATGCAATAAGTAGTATTTTTTTGCGAAATTTACCTAAAATGTCAAAAATTTAGGTACCACTATTTTCGAATAGCAATTTCATACACTATCTTAAATTCTTGCTTAAGACCGCTACCCCCTCGAATAATATATCACCTGATAGGTTGTTTAACAGAGTACCGTTTTGATAAAGTTTTTGAAGAATAGAGTGCGCTAGCTGGTGATGAAAAATGGAACTAACAGAACGCGATTTTGTTAAAATTTGGAAATATAACAATGTGATTTATTTTAAATTTTAAAATGGTTTATAATACATGATAAAAAATGTAAACAAAGAATGGTGTGACACATTTCAGATTGCGTGAAAGGAGGGGCGTGAACAAAATTAGAAATTGTAATAAGGAGATCTGTTTTACACTTTAAGGTAGTTTATAATGCATGTTAAAATTTTTAAAGTACTGGCGATGCTCTGGAGAGACCGCTGCACGAAGTTATGTATGAAATTTTACACCTTGAAGGCCGATTTTCAGTTTTTTAAATTTAATTCATATGCGAATTTTAGTAGGTTTCGAGGCGATTTTTCCACATTAGCGAAAAGGAAAGCGGTTTCATTCTTTCGACCTAAATTAGTGAATTTTGTTCACAATTCAATATAATTTATTTGGATTTTGTGCAACGATGTTTGGATTTTTAGTGAATTATTTAATGTAAATTTTGCCGCTATTATTCGACATAGTAAAAGGAATTTTGCTTAAAGCTTTCAGGCTGATGTATTAAATTTTAGCTGTTAAGATTTATGAATTTCAGCTAATTTTAATGCGATTTTTCGAGATTTTTTGCGTTTGATGTCGGATTTTGTCGTTCGTGAGATATTTCCAATTACAACGTTTTACCCTATTAGAGTAAATTTTGACCCCTGTGATTTTTTAATATTAGTGATTTTTAATGCACTTTTCAATGCAATTTTTAGAAATTTTTCGAGTTTTATGGTAATTTTTTGATATTCGGAAGTAAAAATTGTTTCAAACTTTTAATCTAATATAATTTTAGAGATTTTTAACGCGGTTTTTCAAGAATTATTGTGTTCCGTGTCGATTTTTTATTATCTATAAAGAATTTCCTTTTACTGCGTGATTATCCTGTCGACCAATTTCGCCAAATTATATCAATCGTGAAACAAGCTAAATTATGCAAATAGATGTAATTTTTATGTTAAATAATGAAAGAAGAGATAATTTAGAAAAACAATAATACAAATATATATAAAAATAAGAAGTAAAAACCACTTGATGACGTAACAAACATATGTAACATGTTTAATGTCAAGTGTGTATGGAATTTACGATCCGCCATTATTGTAGTTTAATCTTATGGTTTGACCCAGATAGTTTCTTGGTCAACCGCATAATCAAATAGTTCAGATTTCCGATTAGAATGTTTTATCTGTTTGATGAAATTCTGATTACTGCGATTTAAAAAATAACTAGCTGCACCCGTCGAAACTCGACGGAAAAGAATATATATTAGGTATGGTATATATCAATCTTATATAGACAGTAAAATACTGAGCGAAATAAACAATTGTCACCTCTTAAAATAGGGATAACAGCTTTTCATGATGAAAATACACAAACTTCAGAAAATAACAAAAAATAAGGAAAACAACTCATAAATTATTATGTTGAACTTAACTTCAGCTACAAATTTTTTTAATGCGGTTTCTAAACCTTAAATATTATTTAAATGCCAAATTATTTAGGAAGTTAATATAATATTCCGAAAGATGAATTCTAAAATATCTGCTAAGTTTATTTTTTCTCCGTTTAAATATCGCTTGATAACTGTACAATAATTATAATATCAATGAAACATTTTAATTATAATAGAAACAGGAACTTACTAAACTGCCTAAGCAACCCACTGCATACTTACAGCACTTGAAATAAATTTAATTATTGGTTTGTATCCCCCATGAACTTGTAAAAATTAATTTTATTGTTATGACAACGAAAAAAAAGAAAAAAAAATGATATCTCTGTTATTAAAAAGAATAAAATTTTTGTATTTGTTGCTGAAATGCAGATTTTTTTTCAATAATTTAATACGGTGAAATGATTTCAATTATTTTTTGATATCATGTAAGATAGAAATATAGTAATACCGGCATATCACAGTTTTTATTCTTTTTTTCTATTATGACATCATTTACACCTTCAGAAATACTCATCTTTTCTTAAGTAAAAGCGTGATTTAAGCAGTTGTTTAAGAATTCTTTAGTTTTATAAAATATTTATTATAATTAAATAGAAATGGCGCAGTTTATAGGAATATTTTCATTTGTGCACACCACGGACCTTTAAATTAATAGAAGTTCACTTTATTTAGATGCAGAAATTAAAGTCAGTGAATATGACATCATCACTGACACAGCTATAACAATGCATACTATATTCATGCAATAAATTTATCTGGTTTCTGTATGACGACATTTTCTCCATCGACAAAATTTCACCTTAGCTATTATATTTTATTAAAGTTTATCTTCTGTTATTTTACTTACATAATACTTAATAATATTATTCAGTAAATAATCTGTGTACTGCAACGAATAACTGTGTGCAATCATTTTATTATGATTAAATTTTACGAAAACTTTTTTTTTTTTTTGAAATGTGATTATACATTTACCGATGAGATCAAGTTCCTGATTGGTGGAAAATAATGAAACAAAATAAATTTTGAGAAAAGCTTAACCTGTTGCCACTGTTTTGAAGAAATGTCAGGAAAAAGCTTTTAAAATAAAAAATAAAAATTGAAATAAATTAAAAATTAGCCAGAATGGGCACATCTACACATAAACAGCTTTCAATTAAAAAAATAATTATCAAAATCGGGCCAGTAGAAAGTTTAGGGCTGATGACCAAGAAAACAGCCAGGTGTTTTAAATATATAGATGTTATCTTACTATGGCAAATTTTGTTCGGATTTTTGAATTTTATTGATTTTTAATCTGTTTTATAGTGATTTTTCAAGTTCTGTGACAGTTGTTGACATCGGTAAAAGAATTTCGGTTTCTAACTTTTAGCATAAATAGTACAATTTGTTCTCCACTCTTTTATGAATTTTGCCAATTTCTAATGTGATATTCAATGTAATTTTTAGTTAGTTTGGGGGATTTTAGGTGTTCCGTGTTGGCTTTTCCTTATTCATGAACGATTTCCGATTACAATATTTTCGACTGAATATTAAATTTTTACAGCCATGACTTTTAAATATTCAGCGATTTCTAATATAGTTTTCGATACGATTTTTAGCCATTTTTTTAAGTTCCTTGGTGATTTTCTGCCATTCAGAAACCAATTTTGATATCAAACATTTTGTTTAATGTAGTTATGTTTCGAATGCAATGTTTTATCTCTTAATATGATTTTGGCGTTCCATGCCTACTGTGGAGACTAAGATATAAAATTAATGAGTGACTTCGCTGCAATCGAGACAGACGCCGGAGATTTCTTTTTCATGGTTTTACTTTCATATATTACAAATCACACGCAGCATAAACGCTCATAATATTTACATATATACATTAAAGTAATTTCGTTTCATAATCATTCTTTTAACATTAAATATCAAAATAAACAGTAGCTTTAACTTCATTGCTACCATTTTCAATTCTTCGAACAACAACATTCCAAGACATTCTATCATAACAAACCTGCCGTTGCCATTCGCAACAGACAAAAACTGGCTTCAGTGGGTTTCTTCTTCTCGCGACATCCTCCCCACCTGAGTTTTGGAAGAAACTCAGCAAAGAGAGGCTGAAAAATACTAAGATGTTATATACATACATATATTAATCTTAAGCAAAAAGTTAAAATAAACACTAAAATACAAATACATACAATCAAAAAGAAAATAGAAATATGGAAATATTTTTCAAACTTTAAAGTTCTAGGTTTTAGAATCAATAAATGAATGTTCATATTCAATAATGAAAGTTCAATGGTGAAAGTTCAACTGAAATGTTCAGAATTTACAAATCAAGTCTTTTAGGAGGATTTACTCTTCGACCAGAACGAGTCTGAGTATCAAACTTTTCAATAGGTTTACTATCTTTTGACTGTTCGTCAATCGTATCAGCTGTGATTGGCGCTGGATCAAACAAAAGAGGTTCACAGTCTTCCTGTGTGATCTCAAGAGGGTAAAGTCTTTTGTACTGGTCTCAAAAATGTTCCTTTAGCTGTTTTCAACTTAACAAGTCTGACTACTCCATCTTTACCTGGGAAAAGTTCTATAACCTTTGCCAATGGCCAAAACAGTCTCTTCTTATCATCTCGGCCAATCAAAACTACATCTCCAACTTTAATATTATCATGCCTTTTAGAAATGGAAGATCGCAGGAAACCTAAGTACTCCTTTTTAAATCTGTGTTTCAGATTATCTCTTACTCCTTGAATGTATCGCCATCTTTTCAAAATATTAGTCCTTTCAATTTGGTCTAAATCAGGAACTTCGCTTGTGCGAATATCTTGTAGAAATGATGCAGGGGTTAGAGCTCTCAAGTCAGATTCTTCTGATATATAGGTTAGTGGTCGGTTGTTCATTACTGATTCACATTCGCAGACAAGAGTTAATAATTCTTCATAGGTCAGAGACGAATGTCCTAAATTTTTTCTGAGCAGGTCTTTAAGAATTCCAATTAGCCTTTCCCAAAACCCTCCCCACCATGGGGATGAGGGTGGGTTAAACTTCCAACGAATTTCGTAAACTTGAAATGTTCTTTGAATCATTGCCCAGTCTATATCTTTCAGTGCTTTGTTTGTTTCAGCCTTAGATACTTTCAAATCTTCTTTTAAGCCTTTCATGTGAGCCTTTAAGACATTCTCATATTCTTGCAAATCAAGGATAGCTCTTTCTCTTACTTCTACTATAATTTCTAAATCTTTCACTTGCTCTTGTAATTCCATACAGGATGATTTCAACACAGAAGTTAGTTTTCCAAATCTTGCTCTTTCCTTTTTTATTTCTGCTAATTCATTTTTCAGTTTAGTAATTTTTTCTTGCAGTTGTAAATTTTTTCTATTATTTTCTTCCTTTTCTCTAACTAAATCCATATTTTGTTTTACAATTTCTTCATAATGATCTTGGCTTTTGGCAAATTTTTGAGTTACATCTTTTGACATCTCACATGTATATTGCATTCCTTTGATTCTTTCTTCAGATTTGGCTTTTTCAATTTCAAGTCTTTTCTGCTTATCATCTGCTTCTTTTATTGATTTGGATAGCTGAATTTCTAAATTATTAACCTTCTCTCTTAGTTCGTTTTCAGCTTTTATTTTTTCTTCAATGGTCTCTTCAAGAGATTTTATTTTCTCCCTCAATTCCTTATTTCGGTCTCGAAGTGAAGATGTAATACTATCTGCTTGCTGTTCTTTTCTATTCGATATTCTCACATCAAGCTTAGCTTCTGACAGAGCAGCTTCTTTCTCTTTCAACTGAGTTTTTAAATCTAAATTTGAATTCGCCATCTCTTTCGATTCTCCTTGCAAACGAATTATATCAGCACCAAGAACTTCAATTCTAGTTGTAAAATAATTCCATTGTTCTTTATTTCAGATTTTTTACAATTTTTGAAAGTTTAGCATGTGGTACATTTTGGTCACCCTGTACCATTCTCCTAACCAAACTTTATATATTTTTTTTATTTAAAATTGTTCTAAAAATGAATTACGCCAAAATAAGTCAATGTAATAATCAGTAGCATAGTCATAACAGAGGTTATATGCTCTATGCAGAGGATATACGCACAAGGCAAGCAGTATACCCTAGTATTTATCAGACTTGTATAAAACCAAAAACTTTCTGCGCACATAAATATTGGGTCAAAACTTTCTGCAAATTTAATGTTTAATAAAATCACATGTTATATTATTTTGACATGGATGAAATTCACGTTTTTATGCGATTCACGAACGAAATTCCCGATTTTTGCGAAATTCATGGTCGGATTTTTCATTTTTTCCGCAATTCGCGGACAGAATTGACGGAATTACCACTTTTTACACGTTTTACGGTCAGAATTACAGCTTTTTTCGTGATTCACAGTCGGAGTCACCGTTTTTTTACGCAATTCACAGACCAAATTACCGTTTTTTACGCGATTCACGGACGGAATTTCCTGTTTCTATGCGATTCACGGGCGGAATTTCCGCTTATGTGATTCACGGACAGATTTTTCATTTTTCCCGTAATTCACGGACAGAATTGTTATTTTTTATGCAATTCAAGGATGGAATTACCGCTTTTTACGCGATTCACGGTTGGAATTACCGGTTTTTTTTTTTTTTTTTGTGATTCACGGTCGGAATCACATTTTTATTTACGCAATTCACGGAACGAATTTATCGATTTTTTACGCAACTCACGGATGAAATTACCGTTTTTTACACAATTTACGGACGAAATTACCGTGTTTTACGCAATTCATGGTCGGGTTTCCTGTTTTTTATGCGATTCACGGACGAATTTCCCGTTCTTTACACAATACACGGATGAATTTCCCTTTTTTTACGCGATTCACAGATGGAGTTCCTGTTTTTTATGCGATTCATAGACAATATTCCCGTTTTTTATGCGATTTACGGACAAAATTCCCGTTTTTTGCGCGGTATTTGAATTTTCTGCAAAGTTCATAAAATTTTCTGCGCACGCCGTGCGCGCGTGCGTCTATATTGTGCAACTCTAGTATTTATATACTATAGCTTATTTGAGAAATGAAGATATACGATGTTCCATTAAAAAAAAAAAAAAAAAAAATTCAGAAGGTAAAGGGCGTATATCTCTGTACACCTCCACTACATCCCTGGTTATAACTAGGCAAAATACCTTTCTGTTGTGTACTCAAAGACCAAATTAACCAAATTTCTCAAGTTTTAAAAAAGGTGCCATAATTTCACTACCCACTTAATTTTGCATTTCATGATTTGTTCAAGTTGGAACAACTTGGAAATCAACACAAGCATTAAAAGGCTTTTATCTGAGATCATTTCATAAATGTTCTTTCACTATTTTTTTAATTCAAATATGAGTAATTTTCTGTCCTATATAGTTTAACGTCATAAAATTTTAATTTCTTTTTAACGTTTAGACATTTCAATTTTAATGTTATCTTTAAACTTATTAATGTATTCAAATTTCCTTCCACTAAATCTTCTGTCCATTAACTTCAAAAATGGGGAATTTATAATGTTCCTTGTAATAGCTGTGATTTATCTTATATCAGTGAAACTAAAAGAATTCTCAAAATCTGCTTAAAAGAACACTCTCATTGTATCATTAATCAAGATATTTCTAAATCTTCTGTTGCCAAGCAGTCTTATGATTCTAGTATAGTTTTAATTTTCAAGCTGCTAAAATTATATTTAATGCCAATAGCACCTCTGAATTTGATTTTCTGGAAAATATAGCTTAAATTGAGTGATATATGTATGTATTTTCATTTTATTATAATTTATTTTTTTCAATCAAACCATATTTTTATGTATTTCCATTTTATTATAATCTATTATTATTTTTTTTTTCCTGCTCGCCCATCTTGCTTCTACCTTCCTCTTTTTTACTGTGTATGTTGTAGGTTTTTACTATAATCTTCCGTGATTATAGTCCATTTACTTAACGGAGGTGGTTGATTTCCCCCACTGGCCTTGCTTGCTATGGTGAAAATCACACGTCACTCTTCTTTTTTCCCACTGCTGTTCCGCTATGACAGTTCGGTCGGGAGCCGCAAAGACACGTGCTAATTTCTCCGTTAAATTTTGTGCATTAGCCCAGATTTTACCCGGGTTTGAGTGATATTTATTAATGGATATACATCGGGAAATTTATCCTATATATTTTTTTTCTAAACATCATTATGCTTCATTTTTTTTCGATACATTTAATATTTACTTTAAAAATATCATCCTATCAGACATCTTTTAATTTTTCATTCAAAGGAAGTGTAAATGAACAACATGAGTGTAATAAATCAACTTTTATTAATTATAGAGTTTATAGATAAATAATTTTGCCCCTTGTCAATAACTCCCCCTCCACCCCCCTTCCTGCTTCCTCTCTGAAAAAAAATTCTAAGCTTTATTTATTTATAGCTGATTTTTTGATGCAGAATCAATAATTATATGAGACAATATCAACTTAGAACAGTCAGTGAAAGATAAATTGCCTACACTATAAAAAAAAAAAAATCTGTGAAGGTACTAAACATTTTCTAGGAAACTGGGATTCCAAGAAGTTTTCATGTAACGATAACAGGAAAAATTCATGTAATCGATTCTGAAACTTGAATTTTTGCTGTTACCGTTACAGATAAAGTTCTTGGAATCCCAGTTTTCTAGAAAAGGTTAAAATTTCCATGATGCTTGATTCTGAATTTTTTAATCCCGTATTAATCCTTTCTACATGTGTGCACGCAGGGGAGGGGATCTTTCTAAAGGAACTTAACTCACATTTACAGGAAAGTTCAAAGAGAACCACAGAATACTCTGAATTATTAGGCCGACGAGCACGTTTTGGATTTTGGATTTTTCTATAATTAAGTCTATGGGGACATTTTTTACAAATTTCTTGCTTTAATATATATACAGAGTTTCCCCAGGTTTAAAAAGGGACAGGGCGCTACTATTTTGAAAAGGGCACTTTTTACATTTAAAATAAAATAAAAAAGAATTAACCCATAAAAAAACAGTTCTTTTGAGGACTAAGCTCTAGCCAGAGCTTAAAAAAAAAAAAAAAAATTACAAAACAATTATTACACTCCACAAATTCCCATTTCTCTACATCTCCACAAAAGGCTGAATTTTTTTTACATCTGAATGGGCTATAACAATAGCCAAGACGTTCTTCTCTCTAAGGTGGTAGACGGGAGGTGCTGGGTTTGATCCAAAACGTGCTCGTCGGCCTAATACACTGTAAAAAAAAAATCTGTAAAGGTACTAAGCATTTTCTAGGAAACTGGGATTCCAAGAACTTTTCATGTAACGATAACAGGAAAAATCCATGTAACCGATTCTAAAACTTGAGTTTTTGTTGTTACTGTTACAGGAAAAGTTCTTGGAATCTCAGTTTCCTAGATAAAGTTTAGTACCTTTACAGATTTTTTTTTACAGTGTAGTTCAGAGTACTCTATGGATCTCTTTGAACTTTCCGTAAATGAGAGTTAGCGTCTTTTAGAAAGATCACCTTCCCCCAAGCACACACACACATGGAAAGCACACCCCAACTAAGGTATACATTCCAGATATAGATAATCCGTATCATAAATAATGCTAAAGCCGACAGCTGAATCACGAATTTAGCAAGGTTTTTCCTAAAACCGATTAACACATTTTGCATAATTTTTCATTTGCCGATTAGCGAATTCTCCATTTACCGTAAAACTAAAGATTATTATTTGAAAAAGGATAAAATTGTTTGTTTTGCATTAATCGAAAAACAAAATAAAGGATTCAGAACCAAGATCATAGAAATTTCATGCTTTATACAATAAAACTATAAATACAAAATAATTATTTTATTACAAATTTTAACGTAAGTATTAACGTGAAATTAACGTAAGTATTAATGTAAATTTTAACGTGTGCTTTTTTGTTCTCTGACCTGTTGTTTAGTTTAAACTGACTTAAGTCAAAATCAAAAAGAAATATAAATGATGAAGTTGTAAATAAAAGTTTACTTAAAGTAGGCAATTTATCTTTCACTGACTGTTCTAAATTGATATTGTTTCACATAATTATTGATTCTGCATTAAAAATTTAGCTATAAATGCATAAAGCTTAGAATTTTTTTCCAAAGAGAAAACGGGGGTTGGAGTGAGGGAGCTACAGACAAGGGGAAAATTATTTATCTACAAACTCTATAATTAATAAAAGTTGACTGATTAAACTCATGTTGTTCATTTACACTTCCTTTGAATGAAAAAATAAAAGATATCTTATAGGATGATACTTTAAAAGTAAATATTAAATGTATCGAAGAAAATCAAGCTTAATGATGTTTAGAAAATAAATGTAGGATAATTTTTACGATGTACATTCACAGTGCTGTAGCTGGAAAAAAAATATTTGTGGGAATTTATTTTTTCTTAGAGTAGATGTTGATGGTACCAGATTTTCACTTAGCCAAAATCCACTTTAAAACATTTAGAGAAAAACTGACTTTTTTCAAGACAGAAACATAACTATAATGGTTAAATTTAACAATCATAATTATTATGTTCTAGTTATTATAGCCCTATAGATTTTTTTTAACTCTTTAGGCTCTTCTCTAGTCTCCAGTATGAATAAACTTGATAATTATCATCATAATAAATAACAATAATTATAATTTTGCTCGAAGAAAAGAAAAGTTAGTGCTCGTGTGCGATATTTTAAAAATTTTTACAGTAATAAACCAAATATTTCTGAGAACGGCATTCCCACCCAATTACAGCTCTGCATATCCATTAAATAAACATCACTCAAACCCGGGTAAAACCTGAGCTAATGCACAAAATTTAACGGAGAAATTGACACCAAAAAATGAATGCTTCCTCGCGACTCCTGACTGACTGAACTGTCAGAGCAGAACTGCAGTGGGAAAAACGAAAAAAAGCAGTAATACGCTTATTTTCACCATAGCAAGCAAGGCCAGTGGGGGAAATGAACCGCCTCCGTTAAGTAAATGGACTATAGCTGTTGCCTCCTACTTTCCCATTGACTGTTCTTTCAGCTTGTTTCCTTTCCTGCCTTTTTATTTCAGTCTTGCCGCTGCTTTCATAATAGACAGATGTCTCCATTGCATCTGACGAAGAAAGACTCAACTCTTTTGAAAAGCCTAGTGTATTTTAGTATATTTTATGGTGTTTTTAAGAAGTTTTTATAACAATTTGATTGATTAACACCAGTTCAAACTTATTTTCAAAATATAAATATTTCACACTGCAACAAATAAAAAAGTTGTCTAACATTAGATTTAGCAGATTTTTCTAAATAAACTACTTATTGAAACCAACAAGAGAAAAAAATGGTTTTTTGTACTTCAGAGTTTTATATATATAGATAGTAGGTAATTGTTTTTTTTATGTAGAATAAAGATTAAAAGGTATGGCATTACATTGACACAATCATCATAAAATATTTCATTAGAAAATTATTTTTATCAAGAACTAGCAAGTGTCGCCCACTACGCTGGTCCTCTCTTATAAACGAACTTTTGATTTTTTACAATGAGTTTTATCATAGAACGACATAACCATGTGCAATTTACCGAGACTATTTCTTGGAAATTCATCTAACTAATAATATAATTTTCATTAAAATCCGTTTATTAGTAGTTTTCATAAAGACTAATCTTTCATAGTCATTTTTTGGTGATTATAGAAATTTTTTCCAACATAACTGAGCATTGTAGAGCAATAAGAAATATACTAAAAACAATGCTGAAAGTTATCTAAATTACAATGCAAGTTTCAACAAAATGGGGCTAGTAGAAATGTTTAAATGAATAGTATACTATAATTAAGTTCTCCTGATTTTAAAACTTTTTTCCCGTAATTCGGTACATTAGTAACATAAAACAATGTGAAACATGTTAAATGCTCCCCTCCCCCCCCCCCCCTCCCAAAAAAAATATTTGGCAGTGCAGATTTTATGAAAATGTTTTCAGTAGGACTCAGGTTATCAACTGTTATAACTAAATATGAATTTGCATTTTATGTGTAAAGTAAATAGATGTAACTTCATAATACTATTGATCATCAAAATTTATAAAACAGTATGTTATATTTCGCTATTTCTGCTGAATAAATACCGTAATTGCATAAAATGAAATAATTGTAAAGAGTTTTCAATGCACGGATATTGGTTACAATGTGCTACGATCATGGTTACAACAACTGTATTTAACTTTTTAAAATAATAGAAAATAATTTTTAAAAATATGTGTATGGTGACTGGTATTTGTAAAATAAGATTTTGCCATATTGGAGTCAGAAAACTATCGCACCAATGTGATGCATGTATGATATCTGTACCAAAAATATGTATGTAATTGGTATTTGAAAACGAAGTTTTTGCCATGTTAGCCTCAGAAAAATATCGTGCCAATTTGGTGCATATATGACTTCTGTACTACACGACTTTCAAACATTTCATTAAAAATACAATACAATAGGGGAAGACTTCTGTATCCTACTCTGATTCGCACGATTGACGAAAAAAATCCAAAATGTAGGCAAAACAGCATTTTAGCACTTTGACAAATTTTTCCAGGTGTCACAAAATCAACTTTTTAAAATATTTAGAAACGTGTATTTTTATGTTATAAACTTTACATTTGCATTCAGTTAAAAAAGGAAACAAAAGGAAATAAACAATTTAATAATAAATTAAGAACAATATCCAGGTTACCATGTTAATTAAAATAACGCCATTTCACTAATTAGTTACCCTGGTTGTACATGACATTTGTGTTCATAAATCTCCATATGAAAAACCGTAAGTTCCCTTAAATTGTTTTTACTTAATTGTATTTAAATAAAATTATTAATAATTTTTTCTCTGTTCATATTTTTTCTAAATTAATATAGACGTTTCAATTATATAATCAATAATAACACAATATATAGTTACACAGCTGATAAATATTTTCTGTAGTACTTTATTAACCTGTCGACCTAAAAATTATCGCCAAAGTATAAAGATTAAATGCCATTAACATTAAATTCATTAATGCGTGAATATCACATTCAATGACATCAAATATGATAGACGCATTTACAATGTCATTAAGTGATTTTTATTTGGACTTTTCATTTGTATTTTTATTAATATTCTACTAATTATTTGATTTTTCATTATTTAAAATAAAAATTATGTCAACATGTATAATTTGGCTATAAGTTTGGCGATTTCTATAATTTGGCGAAATTGGTCGAAGGGATAACCAAGTAGTACCATATTTACAAATAGCAATCTTTGCAACTGAAAAGGAAGAAAAAAATTTCAATTAGTTAAAAAAAAAAGATGTATCGTTATATTATA
This sequence comes from Maratus speculifer, assembly GCA_964019185.1. Classification (NCBI taxonomy): domain Eukaryota; kingdom Metazoa; phylum Arthropoda; class Arachnida; order Araneae; family Salticidae; genus Maratus; species Maratus speculifer. Next base: position 236,603,026 of record OZ025302.1, on the reverse strand, counting down.
AATACGCTGTAAACTTATACAATGATGTAAATGATTTTTTTAAATACATACGGTAGTTTTTGTAATTATTTTTTTTAGTTCTAACATATTTAAAAAATTCTTTACTATTTGATTATTCCGTCTACCAAAACACAATCGCCAAATTATAAGATAAAATGTCAATAATGGATGATCGTAAATGTCACATTATCCTGATATTAAACACATTACACTTGTTTTTTAAGTCATCAAAATATTTTTTGCTATTTTTTGTTTGTATTTTCATTAATGATCTATTCATTTATTTGTTTTTTCGTTATTTAATATAAAAATTATATTTATTTGTATAATTTGGCAAACAGTTTGGCGAATCTTATAATTTGGCAAAATTGGTCAACGGTATAACCAAGTACAGTAAAACCTCCATAACAGACACTTCCAAATAGCAGACACCTCTATTTAACGTACAGTTTACCGATCCCCACTCCCCAAATCTAATGTTTTGTATGTTTAACCTCTGAATAATGGACATTCCGAATAGTAGACAGTAATTTTTGTGATAAAGTATGAGAAATTGTTTTTTAACGAAGTAAAAAAAAGTTAAAACCTCTAAATTTGTCAGGGCAATGTGTCAAAATTTTGTGATCACAGGTAAATGTAGAGAGTGAACCGGGTTCCACTCAGTCCTTCCTTCCCACGTCCAGTATTAAATTCAGGGGATGGTCCGAGGGACATTATATCCCGGAGCATCACAATACTCCCCCCTCCCACCCTCCCCTCCAGAAGATTTGAGATTTTATGCTTTTAAGAAGTGGCAAAATACAGTGACACTTAAGATGATTCAGGAAAATTAAAACTATTGACATGGTTAAAACTTCACATTGAAAAAAAAAAAACAATGTAATCTTTAAATGCTAAAGGAAACTTTTAAAATACATTTTTTTTGCATGAATGTAACAAACTGTGTATAAAGCAATGTACCATTTTATTTTAATGTTTTTGCTTAACAAATAATTTTAATTTCTGATTAATCATATATTAGAATTTTAGGACATATAAAAGTCAATTAATGACACTTTAAGCATTTCTTAGCAATTTCTGAATCTCAGAGATTTTTCCCAATAGCGGACACCTCCGAATAGCGGACAGTTTCCGCGCTCCCTAGGTGTCCGTTATTTGGAGGTTTTACTGTAGTACCAAAAATTTTATTACAAAAATGGCATCATTTATATATTATTTGATTTTAATTTCAGGTAAATGTTTTGTTATTTTGGAGACAAATCTATAGGTAAAAAAAGTGATAAATCGCCAATTATTGATTTATGGGTCGACTTTGACAATGAATATTTCTCTTATGCCATTCAAAGATTGATCCCATATTTAAATTAAATATTTTTATCTTATATTATTTCTAATTGATTTTTTCTTATTTTTATTTGAAATAAAATCAATGATAGATTTTTTTAACTTTTTTATTTTGGCATGTTTGTATTTTTTTTCATTTCAGTTAACATTAATGTTTCAATTCCTTAACAAAGATAGCTTAATAGGTTGTCGCCAAATGAAAAACAGTAGCCTAATGGTAATCCTTTCGTACAAAATAAAAGAACTTTCCGTCATAACTTTATAACTAATCTGTGTACAATGATGTACTATATACGAAAACCTTCCTTGAAATAATACCTATCTAACAGTATAAGTTTCATCAAAATCCCTTCAGTAAAACCGAAGGAATAAGCGGAAAACTGGAAATTTTTGTTTGTATTTTATATATATATAAGTAGATTACATCATTTTCACCACTGAAATCATTCTACCATTTAACGCAATCATTTAAAAATATTTTTATGAATGTCAATGTCATCATTCTGACTGCTGGAAGCATGACCATTTGATATGTAGACTGTGATCATGCAAATTGAATTTTATGTTATATAGAGAAAAATAAGGATTTTCAATTTTGATTCAATTCAAATTTTCTTTATAAAACAAAATTATTATATTATCACTATATTAAAATAATAATAATCTTTCTTTTGATTTTTATTAGATTCTCAGATTTCAATATATTGTCAAAAGATGACTCTTCTGTCTAAAATATAATTATTCCAAGCTGTCAAATTCTTATTTTTTTTTTCACCTTAATCTAGGATTTCCATATTTTTCCAAAATTTTGTTTTAATATTGTTAAAAGTTTAAACATACTCAGATAACTTCCTTCTTAATTTTACTAGCAATTCTTCATCGTTTCCTAAAAGCATCTTTAATTTAAAGGATTTGTTTGTTTGTATTGGATTAAATTTTTGTTAATTGGTACTTTCATTTCTATATATTAATTACCAAATTTTATGAAGCAAGTTCTACACTCCTCAAAATTGGTTTGAATAAGCTTAAAAATATTGTAGTCACTGTACTTGTATAACACATTATGCTTATAACACACTTTTTAATGTGTTGTTTCAAAATAAATAAATCTAATGTCTTAATATTTAATGTGAATATTAGAATTTATTTCTTCAAAAGTAAGATTTATAAGGTTGAATGAAAATATACTTTATTTATTATTTTAGATTGTAAATCATATGGCTGCAATGTACAAGTTCAAGTATTTAGTGAATGAAAGAAACACACTCAGAAATTTGGAAAGAAATATTTTTAGACTGTAAGTCATGCACAGTATTTTTGCATTGAATATTTATTTTTTTTCGCAATATTTTAAAACTCTTTATTTCCTGTCCCTGTCTGCAAAGTCTCTGTTCAAAATATTTTTTTGCAATATTTCGCAATTTTTTTATTTAGGGTCCTGTTCCTGTCTGCAAAGACACTTACAAGCTAATGCTATTCCTATGGGGAGGCATTTTTCTAATAACTCTTTTGCATTTTTTTTTTTTTTTTTTTTTTTTTTTTCATTGGATAGCTGAGGTCCTTTTCAAGATTTCTCCTTGATTACTTTTTCAATTTTGGTCACAAGTATTTTTTTATAAAGTTATTTTGACTTTCTGAACCGGTTCTAAAAGTGAAAGTAACTTTATAGAAAATATCTGTGACCAAAATCAAAAAAGTAATCAGAGCGATCTTGAGAGAAACCTCGGCTATCCAATTAACTATTTAAAAATGTCAAAATGCAAAAGAGTTATTAGGAAAACACCTCCCCATAGGAATAGCATTAGCTTGTGAGTGTCTTCATGGACACGGGCAGAACCCTTAACTCTTTGTCAGACATACCTCTGGGACTCCCAGGTTTAGGCACAATTCATCTGACAAGTGTATATTGTCATTAGTACCCAGTTAACCCAATTCTAACATTCTTATAGTGATCAGTGATATTCATTAGGCCAAGTGCTGGGTAGGAGCATGCTCATTGAGCGAAAAATCATGAACTTAACTCAATTTCTACGAGCATTGAACTGAACAAAAGCTTAAAAAATCCATAAGTTTAAATAAAATTTACAACTCAAACTCTATTTATTTCATAAATTATTTAAATTTTTTCCCTCAGTTAAGAACACATTTTTCCCATTCAAATGCCATTTAGAGGCCAACGGATACTCTAGACAGGTTGAGAATATTCAAAATTTATTTTTCTGATTAAATTAGGCAAAAGTTTCTTTTTTGAAAAACTGGTGATAAAATATTAAAAATTCTGTTAAAGACGCTTGTCACAAAATGGTTAAAATTATCAACTAAAATTGAAATATAGGCGCAATAAAGTCATTGATAAGATCTATATCAATAAACTAGTTATCAGCATGGCTTGGTCCGGATTATGCCAGTAATATTTCAGCTTACATATTTATATTAAATATTTTTGTATATAAATATACTTACTACAGACAGTTTGAATTTATTGCAGATATACTAAATAAACATTATTTTCCTTTGTTTTTTTAATGTTAGTTGCTTCATAATTATTGCTCTATTAATATTTGCATAGAAAATAAATTTTAACTTTTATTTTTTGCTTTTTAGAAAAAATTGTACTTATTTGTGCAAAATGCAAGATCCTTTCACACATACACACACACACACACACACACACACACACACACACAAAAAAAAAAAAAAAAAAAAAAAAAAAAAAAAAAAAACCTATAACATGGTTTAAACCCCGGAGCTAAAGATTAATTTATTTAGAGCTTGTATCATTTAATATCCAAAGATTTTCAATGTCAGTTCTTTATTTGCTTAGTTATTCAAGAGTACTTGTTTGGGTGAGATTTCTATTAATAATATAGGAAAACACATTTATAAATTATATTGGATAAGTTTTAATTTTATATATATATATCTATAAACTTTTTTTGTAGACTATTAGATTGTTTGGATGCTTATTCATGATTTATCCTAATGTGACATTTAGAATATCTTTGTTTTGTACAAAAGAAGAGATTTTTTGATTCAAAAGAACAGGTCATCAGATGGTGAGTAATGCATTACTGACAAAAAGAAAAACAGAATGGAGCTCATAAAATTACTTGGGAAAAACTTACTTTTATTGGGGAAAATGACTTTTTCTTTACTTGAGAAAATATTTTGCTTCAGTTGAATATTTTACTTCAAAACTGACATGCAACTATTATAAAAGAGTGACCAATAAGTGAGCAAATACAATAATATATGCCCCAAAGCAGTATACTTTGCAATATTCCACAAAGAAATTTAGCTAATCAAAAATGTTCTGCAGGAGTTCTCATGACCAATTGATGATTTTTGTGCACTTTTTAAATAAACGATTAAAGAATTTTGAGATCCCTCCCCTCCCCCAGCTATTAAATGACGAATTTCCAGAAGTGATTCTGAGTTTAAGAAGTGAGTCTGAAATTTGCAGCATATTTTCTGAAAGATTACAATAGATGGGGGGGCAGCACTAATTATTTTTTTTTATTCATTTATTTATTTTAATTTTTTTATTATTTATTTTTTTAATCTTTTTGATGAAATTTGCATTTTTTACACAATAGTTTGACAACGTTTGCAGTTATTATGTGATCTTTTGACGAAATTTGTGTTTCTTTTGCAACCTTTTGACGATTTTTTTTTTTTTTTTCCAATTTCTTTTTACAAAATTTGTGAATTTTTTGCGATTTTTTTGCAAAATTTGTGGGGGGAGGGGTCTTTTTTTCCCATGAAATTGGCTGTTTTTCACGATTTTTTGGTGAAATTTACATTTTATTGCAATTCCTTAACAGAATTTCTGCTTTTTCACAATCCCTTAGCCAAAAATGCCGTGGTTTTTATGCGATCCTTTGACAAAAATTCCAGGGGGTTTTTTTGTTTTTGTTTTTTTTGCAATCTTTTGACAAATATTTTTTTTTTTTTTTTTTTTTTTTTTTTTTTTTTTTAAATTCTTTAACAAAATTGTGATTGTTCTTCGCACAATTGATAGAAATGATTTTTTTTTTTTTTTTTCCGAGGATTTATTGAAATTTGCAGTACATTTTGTCCAAATTTTAGGATTTATGATCAATTATTTAAAATTTTTGAAATTGACTGCCTTAATTTTTCAGAAGATTCAAAACCTCTGTAAATTTCTCGATTTTCCTTCAATTGAATGGTGAATTTCTTAACTGATTATTTGTAATGTTGCTGCAGGGAAGCTCATTGTTCTGCAATGTATGTCACACTTTTTAACATATTCTGCTTTGGAGAATATATGCTAATTTTCATTGAAACTATAATTATAAAACGCAAATGTGTTCATCAGTAATGCAAAGCTCAAAACTGAAACTTGATATCACAACCTATATTATTGCTTTGATAGAATGGTCTTCAGTTCTTAACATTGCCTCGATTTTTACTCCATTAAATAAAAGAAAAATATACTTTCAAATAAAATCTGTTTGAAATTGTAATTTAATTTTAACATTAGAATCAGGAGGAAAAAAAAAAGTCATCTGGTCTAGGGATGGGAGGAATAGTGATTTGGCCGAATACCGAATATTCGGGCAAATTTTAGGCCGAATACTGAATATTCGGGCAAATTTTAGGCCGAATACCGAATATTAGGGCAAATTTTAGGCCAAATACCAACTTTTTTTTCCCAATAAATAAAATAAATTTTGATTTACATATAATTTAAAAAATAGAAGCTCATTATAATTATTACTCTTAATTTTGATTTTAAATGTATTTTTAAATTTTAAAAACTTATTTTAACACAAAAAAATTATGAAATTGTATTACATTCTTTTATCCTAATGTACATCAAATTGATTTTCAGTTAGTCAGAATGGTAAGATATTTCCATTAAAATATGAAAAATGTACTTCACTTTTACGATAAAATGATACTTTTACCCTATCTTCCATTTAAAATTAATAATATTCTTAACCTCTCTCTTTCTCTCAGAACTCACAAGAAAATATTTTCTGAAATAACCTTTAATGAAGTAAATTTTATCATTTAGAGTTTGTGTCCCTAACAATAAGCAAATTCGTAAGAATGAGACTGTTCTGAAATCAGTTGCCAAGCTTTAAATTAAAAATTATGTTAAAACAAAAGGTTATGCTTATAGTAGAATGCATATGTTAACAAAATCTTTGACATTTGAATTGATACATACAATATTCAACTTCAACATTCCATTTATTCAACAAGCATTAAAAGGATAAACAGAAATTGATAACAACATGAATGAAGGAAGATATAAATTAAAAATATATACATAATAATGTTACATATTTAAGTCAGTAATTGTGCAAATAATTATTTAAAAGTAGAAACTATAGAATATAAAAAAAATACTTTGTTCAGCATTTAGAATTTATGTTTAAATATTTATAAAACCATCTTCATAAAGGAAGTTGTGTCATCTAATGGGTATCTAGTTTGACACCAGCTCTATTTTCAGATGTACCATTGTATTTAGAATAGTGATATTTGATATATAATTTTGAAAATGAATCTTCATTAATACACCTAGTGAATGAATTTTTTCATTTCTTACTTTATAGAAAATAAATTGTGAATTTCATAAGAGCATTTGTATATGTGCATAGAATTTGCAGACATTAATAAATATTCAAGTGTTTTAAAATAAAGATTTTTTTTTTTTTTTTTTTTTTTTTTTTTTTTTTTTTTTTTTATTATCTAAAAGTGTTTTTATATCTTGAATGTAATATATCATTCTCTAATGTAGACATTTCCTGTACAATTATATCTCCAACTTGGGCAACATTTTCTAAAATATCACTAATTTTTATAGGAAATACAGAAAGGCTGTATATTTAATATCTGACTAACTGTATATTTTGTAAGTAAGAATGACTTCATAAATGAAAAACCAATTTGGATTTGAGAAAAAAAATTGCAAGAAATGAAATTCTTTAAATCCTAAATTTATTTGACAAGATATCTTTCACTATTCGGCGAGATATCTCTAAATATTCGGTCAACAAGCCTTCAATATTCGGCCAACCGAATATTCGGCAAAAGGGCTGAATACCGAATAGTGGCCGAATATTTCTCCCATCCCTAATCTGGTCCACAGATTCTTCACTAGTGTCTACATAAAAACATATAATTCTCTTAAGTCCCTTTCTATTAACCCTTTGAGGTTGGACCCCCCCCCCCCCTCCTAGAGTATAGACCAAGCTTACTTTGCAATTATTCATAATTTTCAGCATAATAAAATATAAAATTAAGAATTTACAAAAAGTTAAACAATAATATATGAACAAAAACTATAAAATTATTAATTAATATTTTATTTCCTATTATTTCAACTGACTATAAGATTTAATTCACTTTCTTTTTGATTATTGTTGTTATTATTATTTAATAAAATAAAATTGTGTAATTTGTGTTTCATTTTGGTTTTCTCAGAGCCAGGAAAATTTCCATTAGCCTATCAGGAAAGGAATAATATTCCCCAGTTAAACTGATGGCATTGAGCTCACAGGCTACGCATACTAATTGTACATTACAGCCTTATATTTTCAAGGGTTAATTCCGTTCGAAATTAAATTAAGAAGGGGAAACAGCTCCCCCCTTTCCTCTTTTTTATACTTAATCATTGAACCTCCTAAACTATCAAGGACATGCTTTATCATATAAAAAATCTATATCCAAAATTCAGAGCAAATCAGATAATTCTTAATAAAAACCCATTTAGCAGTTATATAATTTAAGAGGAGTTATCCCCCTCTTTAACCATTAAACTTCCAAAATTATTCAGAGATTTGAACAAAATCTGACAATTCTGCTTGAAAAACCCATTTATAAGGGGAGGGGCATTAGAACCCCCGTTCCCCCTGTTTATACTTATTCAATAAACACCTAATAACAGTCACGGAATCATCTCATCAGAATGATCCTATATCTAAATTTTGAACGAAAACTGTTAATTCTGCATGAAAATCCCGTTTATATCAATTAAGGGGAGGTGCATGAGATTTGGTGCAGGAGGTGCAGTTCCCCCTCTTATACATATCGAATGAACTCCGAAAACTAATCAGGGAAGCGCCTTATGAGGATATACTTATATACAAAATTTCAAGTGGATCCGATATTTTTATCATGAGTTATCGCGTTACGCACGAACATACGAACGTATATACAGAACGGACGGGCACATAAGCTCTCAGGCTATGATAGCCTGTGAGCTAAAAAACTACTGGTCCTGCAGACCACTAAATTTTTCAAAGTAGTGGTCCGATTGAATTGTCGGTGGTCTCAAATCGGGAGACCACTAAAGATTTTGAAAGCTGAATATACTGATAAGTGATGAATTTTCATGATAATTTTTATGCACATTATTATTTTATTTATTTATTTTTATTAGTAGTATTTTTTTTTTCAGTACTGTATTTGACGCTATATAAAAAACTATGTTTTCACAAAATAATGTGTTTATTGTCAGATTTCACATCCTACTTCAAAAGTGTCTCTCAAAACTCTGAACAGACTAAAAGCAGATGGAGAGAAAACAAAAAACAATCACCTACGTGCCCTCATGGTACAATTTACAAAATGGAGTGAATTTCAAGTACATTATGCAACAATAGTATTTATTTGTCATAGTAGTGTAAAATGATGTTTGCTGTTACAAATAAAAATAAATATGCAAAATACTTAGGAAAAATTAGCAGATTTACCATAAGCTTCCTAAGTTTTGATCTTAAATTAATTATTAGACTACTCAGAAAGAATCAGGTCCAAACAAGATCAGAGATTATTCAAAGTTTAAAAAAAAGGCAAAAAAATATCTTGGAAATAAAAACACCTGTTTCCTCTGCATAAAAATAAAAATGTCCAATATATAACTAAATATATTTTTATTTCAAATCTTAGTTGTTGGAATCGAATTATATCATGCATGTTGTAATGTTTAAAGTACCATATTTTCGGGTGTATAGTCCGCGGCTTATACAAGAAAAAAACCTTCCAAAAAAGCCACTGCGGCTTATACACGGTGCAAGTTATACAAAGAGTTTTTTTTTTTTTTTTTTTTTTTTTTTTTTTAATTGGAAATCGTGATATTTTTTCTATAACTTTTAAACCTCAAAAAATTTTTTAAAAAAATCAAAATTTTTAAATTTTTTTCGCTATCCGCGAAATTTAGAGTTCTCCTATGTTTGTAAAGGCTTTTTTTTACTGCTTAAATACACTTATTTCTGGGTTTGGAAGAACTGTCGCAACTATCACCAAGTATTGCAATGATAGATCTATTATAGCTACTGTATATACTCGTGTATAAGTCGTGAAATTTTAGACAAAAAAAGAACTTCAAAGTGGGGGGTCAACTTATACACAAGACCTAAAAAAAAAAAAAAAAAAAAAAAAATATTAGAAAATAATTTGCTAGCAAAATGGTGCTGCAGCACCCCATTGTGTTTCTAGAGTACACAATCCTAAATCCGGAACATTCCCAACCTCGACAATTCTGAATTTAAGATCATTTAAGATTTAGTTTATTTTTCAAAAAAATAATCTACCCTACCCTGTTGCAAAGAACAAAAAAAAAGTGCGTGATTTATGTCATTTCGGAACAATTCAGAGCAGTCGGTCTTTTTCAAAAAGATTCCAAGGAATCGTTCCTTTACAGATTCGTTTCATTTCGGAACGAATTCAAGGAATCATACTTTTCCGGAGTTGTTTCATTTCAGATAGAGTACAAGGAATCGTTTCTTTTCGGAGTTGGTGCCCTACCCTGTTGTAAAGAACAAAAAAAATGTGCATGATTTATGTCATTTCGGAACTATTCAGAGCAGTCGGATTTTTTGGAAACGATTCCGAGGAATCGTTCCTTTACAGAGTCGTTTCATTTCGGAACGAGTTCAAGGAATCGAACTTTTCAGAAGTCGTTTGTTTCAGATAGAGTCCGAGGAATTGTTCCTTTTTGGAGTTGGTGCATTTCGCACCGATTCCGAGGATTCGATCCTTTTGGGAACCAATGATCTAAGATACGTATACATTTTATGTCCGAAATTTTGAATTTATCACCGATTTTCTTTTTTTAATTTTCGGAAAAATAAAAAAAAAATTATCAAGCTTGTTTGAAAAAAAATGCGAGTAAATGCCTCTGCTTGAAATTTTATCTTAAAACACATAAACGCCGCGGCGTTTCTTTCGAAAATTACGGTACTGATAATCTTAATTTTTTAGCTGAATTACTGTAGGTATTATGCATCACGGAAAAATTTGGTACATTTGTGTTAAAATTATGACTAATGGCTTCTAATTTCGAACCCTGATCGAAATATACGTTCGTAAATGGTGTATAGCCCGCGGACTATACACCAATGCATCTCTGCGGGTTATACAGGAACTTTTTTTACTGCACTGCTCGATTTAGGGGTGCGGGCTATACACCCGAAAATACAGTAATATGCATATCAAACTGCACTATGTGGCTCCATTTTCTGAAATAAGTCAATTAGAAATATCATTTTGGATAACTTGGTTTCTTGTTAGCTAGTTTTGGGATAGAAGGTTCCATACTGTACATATGTAACCTGAACATTTAGTCAAGCTTTCTTTCTTTTCCAGTTGCCGTGAGAGACTACGTAATTTTGATAAGCTGATAGATTTAACTGAAATTGCTGCTCTTGGAGATGCATATTTTACCATAATGAAAATCAATTTTTTCCTGGAACGATTTAGGAAAGCTAAAGAAACAGGTATAAAATTAAAAAAAGCATGAAAATGCTGCTTTAAAAAAATAAATAAATAAATAAAAATAAATTAATTTGGGAACATTAAGTACCTTAAAAAAGATTAGTATTACAGTAGTGCATGTCAATGTCTATGATTTATGGTCCAAAGTATTAAAATTATGGAAGTCAAGAAAAATATTACAGTAGAACCCCGCTTATTTGGACCCCAATAATCCGGATCTCCGGATAATTCGGATCGGTTTGGTCATTTTTTTTTCAAGTTTGAGAAGCGATTGGCTAATTTCCATAACATTAACTTGTTTCATCGTCGTATTCTAAATAAAAAAACTTTTTCTGACATGTTTTCGGAATAATTAAGCAAAGTAAACATTATTATTGTCTGCAAATATTCAATAAGTTTAACATAAAGTTGATTTTCTGTTAGTATGTTATATTTTATTTCATTTTTTTTCTAATTCTCTGGATAATCTGGATTTTTGATAATCCAGATTGGGTCCGGTCCCAATTAATCTGAATTATCGGGGTTTTACTGTACTTACATCCAACATTTGATTGTATATTAGTTGAAGTGAAAAAAACTTCTTTAAACACCATAAAATAAGTTAACTGCGCAAGGCCTTTCGAAAGAACTTAGTCTTTCTTCGTCAGGCGCAAAAAAGACATGCGTCTACAATGAATGTAGCGGCACGACTGAAGGGGAATGTGGGAGGGAGATGGAGCAAGCAGAAGGAACAGCCAATCACGGAAGAGCATAAACAAAACTAGATAAACAATGAAGGAGAGGAAAGGAAGAAGGGGGGAAGGGAAATGGGAAAAAAGTGGGGTAAAATAAAATTAACTAAAAGGAGAGATTAAAATGAAATAAAATGTATGCAAAAAATTAGTAATAATAATAAATAAAAAATAAAAATAAAAATAAAAAATAAATTAAAAAAATAAAAATAAATAAATAAATAAAAAAATAAAATAACAATAAAAATACATAGAAATAAAAAATTGTTTACAAATATAAACACACATATATAAACCTGAAAATTGTATACATAATATATAAAAAATAATAATAATTAAATAACAAACTTATTTATGAAGCAGTGCTGAAAAGATTCTTCCAGGCAACGGAGAGCGTTTTAGAATCAGATTTATCATTAACAATAATATCACGATTAATATAAATAGCTAAATTTTCAAGAAAATCTAACTCAGAGGAACTATTGGCATTAAAGATAATTTTAGCAGTTTGAAAATTGAAACTATGGCTGGAATCCCAAGAGTGTTTAGCAACAGAAGATTTAGAAATTTATTGATTAATGACATACCGAGAGTGTTCTTTTAGGCGTTTTTCGAGATTTCTTTTTGTCAGCCATTTTTCTTCCTTAACACTCTAAAATACATAATTCTAATTATATATATCGTAATATTGTAAAATGGCATGGCTTACTATCTTATATTTTGTTCCAACTTCCATCTTTCTTCTTTGCCGGCATTTTTCCAATCTTCCGATCTTTTGTTTACATGTTCAAATCAATCGCTTATCTTCTGTTTTTCCGATCGTCGCTGATGGGTGTGTTCATCCTGGTTTTATCGTTCCGTTCGGTCGCAATTCGCAAGCATCGCGGATCGCAACTCGCAAGTGGCTGTCTTGCATTTCTTCCACCGCAAGTCAGGAGCTCGCTTGCTCAACTCGGAGGGGCGTATCCAGTTTCGGAATTGCCGCTGCTATTTAAACCGGCGGAGATAGATTGTGCTGGGGATTTTGAAGTGATGTTATGTCTCAAGATAATTGATGTTAACGTCAATATGATATAGTTTCAGAAATGTATTTTAATTCATCCAGTTTTAAAGTTTTAAAGTTAACATCTAGTTGTTTAATTACGCCAAATCCATTGCTGGACATTTGAGTGTGAAAATGGTTTATCACCTTCGCCCGTGTTTCATTTTACCAGCGGTCATAGTCCATTTGTGTTGTTAATTACGTCTTCATACTCATTTATTTGTGGACATTATTATCTTCAGTTTTCTTAAGACTTTTCATCGAAATAGTTGGTGTGCCATATCATGGGAATTCTTTCAGTACGTCGAGAGCAGTCATCCATACGTGAGTCCGTTTTGTTTTCATTGCTATCCTAGTATTGTTATATGCCATGCCATGCCATTCAATAAGTAACATTATTTCATTACATAGAATGTTTTTAATTTAAATACAGATTTGAACTTATTTTCTGTTTACATTTTACCAGTTATATTTTCCATCTAAGTTTATACATATTTTATTTAAACTTGAATATTATTTCATGACATAGAATAATTTTTAACTGAACTTGTTTCTGTTCACGTTATGCCTGTTATATTTTTCACCTGGATTTATACATGTTTTTTTATTTAAACTTGCACTTATTTTTCGTTAATAAACGTTAGCCTTATTTTACTGAAAAACAGTTTCTTTAATGTCTTACATTACACTGTCACAATGTCACCAATACTTACTCTCTTAGGTCACCGTAGTTACACTGTTATAAGCTGCTAAATTTTATTTTGTTTTAGACGGTTCTTGTTACAGAATCGATCACGGGTTATGGGCCAGAAGCGAATACGCTTTTAAACCCTTTACGGCGGCCATAACCTAATTGGTGACATTTCAAACATTTTTTTTGACAGTTGTTTGTAGTATGCGGCCATTGGACCTCCGAGTCACTTTAGAGGGGGGGGCCGCAATATAAAATTTTTTTTTGAAGGCTATATGTTTTTTTTTCTTTCCTATTGAGATGAAATACAAAAAGGTTTTTTTTGGATCATCTATGATAGAAATTTTTGTACTATCTGATTACTAAATACGTTATTTAAAATAAAAAAAAAAAAAAAAAAAAAAAATTTTCTCCTTTTTCATGTAATACCTTCTGTTTAATGCATGGCCATGGCTAACATACAGGTGTGCATAACAAAACTGAATTCTCACAATTATGGAACTTGGGCAGCTGACGTTAAGTATCTACTATTAGATAAGAATGCGTGGAGCATAGTAAATGGCACTGAAAAGGCTCCTGATGAAAATGACTCTGTAGTGACAAAAGAATATAAATCCAGAGTCAGGTCTGCACTATCAATTGTATATTTAAATGTGGAAAATGAATTCCGGAGAATCATCGAAAATATCGACGACCCTCATGAAGCCTGGACTAAACTTAAATTGCATTTTCAGCCTGATAACCGGGCACGCCATATGCAATTATTTGGTGAAATTCTTTCCTGTAAGATACAACCTGAAGAGCCCGTTGATATGTTTGCAGCTCGCCTCCAAAGACTTGCTGACCAACTTGCTGCAATAAATGAGCCAATCAAAGAAACTTACCTCACATTTCAATTGCTTAGATGGCTCCCGAAGAAGTTCGACAACATGGTGCAAGGGATTCTGCGATGGCCAGACCAACAGTTCACGTTCAAAAGCGTTCTTACAGAATTAGTCGCAGAAGAGTCCCGGATCAAACTAAGAGAGGACGACAGAATAGATGCCGTGCAGTCTCATTTCTCCAAAGCCCGTTCCTCAAAGAAGTGTTCCTTTAAGCCTAAGTTCAGAGGTCGGTGTCACAAATGTGGACGCATAGGACATTTACAGAGCCAGTGTAGAGTGCCTGATGTCACCCGCCAGGAATCCTGTCTTAGCTCTAGTTCCAGAAGTTCCATGATGCCTAGAGACTCCTCCAATTCCGGTTCCGTGGTGTACAGAGACTCTTCCAGTTCCAGAAATTCATCTTTGTCCAGAGGTTCCTCCTTTTCCAGAAATTCATCGAAAGACTCTTCCGTATCCAGTCCTGTCCGTGCTCAATCTGATGGTCATAGATCCAGAAAAGATGTGCCTCGCAACCGATGTCAACGTAAGACAACAGGCCAGGTAAATTACCTCATACAATCTAATCTGAGTAACATAAAATGTGGTGGAGACGCCTGGGTCTTTGACACAGGTGCCTCCCACCATTTCTGTAAAGATAAAAGTTTATATGTTAAGTTCAAACCTTTAAAAAATGAGGAATTGGCTGTTGCAGTTGACGGTGCTACTTTCCCTATCGAGGGCACCGGTTTAGTGGATTTAAAAATAAATGGGGAAATGGTTCGCTTCGGCGACGTCATGTATTGCCCTAGTCTAAGACATAATTTAATTTCAGGTCCCAGACTTGATAAAATGGGTGCCAGGTTCAAAGGAGGTGAGGGAAGGGTCAAGGCATATCGGGATTCTGGCACACTTTTTCGTGCTTTTCTTAAAGATGGCATTTACTGCCTCTATCCAGATCCTAACCATAATAATAGAAATAAAGACCCGAAAATTAACCGTAATCAAAACCCTAAAAAGGTACGTTTCCAAGCCTCAACCGTTCAAAAAGATGATTTTAAACTCTGGCATAGACGTCTTGGGCACATCAGTTCCACATTAATTGAACATACTCTAAAATGTAATGGCGTTAGGGGCTTACCACCCATTAAATGTAAAGACTTTGAATGTGAAACATGTAAAATTAATAAACACAGACGAACATCATTCCGTCCAATAAACCAAATAAGATCTAAACGACCTCTAGAACTGCTACACACTGATCTGTGGGGTCCGACACAAATAACAGGGCGAAACAGGGAGAAGTATTTCCTAACTATAACAGACGACTTCTCTCGCAAAGTGTCAGTATACCCCTTATGCAGTAAAACACAGGTGTTTAAGGTATTTTCTAACCACGTAAAAAGAGCAGAAAGGTTTTTGGGCACCAAAGTAAAAGAAGTTCGTAGCGACAATGGGCGGGAATTCGATAATGAAGCATTCACTAAATTCTTTGAGGACAATGGCATAAAACACGAATTTACCAATGTATATTCTCCGGAGCAAAATGGAGTTTCAGAACGTTTAAATCAAACAATAATGGACGGGGCTCGCTCAATACTCAATGAAAGTAAACTTAGTCTCAAATTCTGGCCAGAAGCTGTCTTATACATCGCATACACTCTTAACCGAATATGTCACAAAACTCAGAAAAAAAACTCCTTTCGAATATTATTGTGGTAATAAACCGTCCATACGACATTTACGACCTTTTGGTACGGTGGCATATGTGGGGGTACCTAAACAACTAAGAAATTCCAAATTCGATCCGAAGGCTAAAAAGGGTGTCTTAGTGGGTTACGCAATGTCTACAAAAGGCTACAGGGTATGGATTCCCGAAACCAATAAAATAATAGAGACAATAAATGTTAGGTTTGGTGACGAATCTGTATCCGGAAGTATCCACAAACACAGTGAACAAGGTCCAAACTATTCAATAGGCACAAACCCATTTACAACTTCGGAGCAGCGCAACGGAAGCGATCTGGGACCCTCTTACATCCTAAGTTCCGAACCACCTGAAATAGACCCTTTGACTGACCTTCAACCTGACAGATTTACTTCAGAAGCACCACCCACTCAAAGTATTAGACCGAGTACCTCTAAATCTTCCGACTCTGCCTCCTCACACCCATCTGAGGGTGACAGTGACGAGGATGGCGAGGATTTTACTAGAACTCTCAGGGAAGCTGTCTGGTTCCGTAAGCCTGTAACTAGGCCTGACAAATCGAGAACCGACGTCTACTATTACGAGTTGGGTGAGACACAACGTCTAAGATCACTGAAGGAAGTAAGAAATTACTGTCAATCTAATGGTATCAAATTTAATCCGTCACTGTTCAGTTTTAAAGGAAGCAATAAGTACGAAGGCATTGTAAAGTCCACTCCTAGTCCTAGCTCAAGTCCTAGTTACACACCTCCACACACTTCTTTCACTGAAACTCATAAAACCAGTTCCTGACTAGAAGACCCCATACCTACCACATATAAGCAGGCATTAAAATCACCTCAGTGGGAACTCTGGAGACAGGCAATGAAGGAAGAGATGGATGTTATAAATAAAAGACAAGTATGGGTATTAACAACTCTGCCACCCAACACCGAACCACTAGGCTGCAGATGGGTATTCACCATCAAACGAGACGACAAGGGACGGGTTGCAAGATATAAAGCGAGACTTGTAGCACAAGGCTACAAACAAGTCAGGGGTGAAACGTACGATGAGACGTTTTCGCCCGTAGTCAATTTCAGTCTAATTCGCTTTTTCTTTGCAGCCCTTGTCTCATTTCTCGGATGGATCCACACTCAGTGTGATGTAAAAGGTGCCTATCTGTATGCCCCTCTTTCTGATAACATCTACATGAAACAACCATCAGGGTTCGAGGTAAAAGGTAAAGAACATTTAGTCTGCAAACTCCAGAGGGCCCTTTATGGTCTCCACCAGAGTGGACGAGTATGGTTTTATGAATTACATAAGATTTTAATTTCTCTTGGTTTTAAAAAGTTAGAGTGGTGTAATTGCGTCTATTCGTTTTCTAATTATGTGGTTTTATTACTATATGTGGATGACTTTGTAATATTAAGTAACCATCAGAAACATATTAATGAAGTTTTAACCCTTTTAACAAAACATTTTGACATAAAAATCCTGGGGAGAACACGCAAACTACTTGGTGTTGAATTTGAGGAGGATGGGAATGGCACTGTTTCAATTCATCAAAGGCAATATATTGATGATATTTGTACAAGATTTAAAGAATTCAACTTTCCCATTACATCACTCCCTATAACTAAAGGTACTGTATACTCCAAGTCACAATGTCCTCAAACCGAAGCAGAAACCCAGGAAATGTTACAATATCCATACAGAAGTGTTTTGGGCTGCCTTTCATTTTTAACAAGCAGGACACGTCCTGATATTTCGTACGCTGTAAATATCTTCAGCCAGTTCCAGAGCAATCCTGGGATTGTTCACTGGAATGGTCTCCTGAAGCTTTTAGGGTATGTCCAAAGCACAAAACACTATAAACTGAGGTTACCTTGCAACCACATAAACCTAATAACTTACACCGACGCGGATTTCGCCGCTAATAGGGATGACAGGACATCAATGGGGGGACAACTACTAATGTTAGACAAAGCTCCTATCATGTGGAGAGCCTTTAAACAAAAAT
Organism: Maratus speculifer; assembly: GCA_964019185.1. Lineage (NCBI taxonomy): Eukaryota > Metazoa > Arthropoda > Arachnida > Araneae > Salticidae > Maratus > Maratus speculifer. The sequence goes on along the minus strand of OZ025302.1, from coordinate 236,584,892 downwards.
CTGTCTGTTTGTCTACTATGGAATCAGAATTTGTGGCTTTAACAGAAGCAACTAAAGAGCTTCTATGGTTTAGTAGGATCATAACTGAATGTTATAACAAACATATTTTTACAGGTCCACAAGTTAAACCAACACTTTTAGTAGACAACATGGCCTCCATTGATTTTCTTAAGTCTCCCATTGAAAATTACAGAACGAAACACATTGACGTAAAATTATTTTTTGTTAGAGACCTTTTAAACCAAGAGATTTTTAATGTTAAACACGTAGCCAGTAAATCTAATCTCTCAGACATTTTCACTAAACCTTTAACAAAGTTTGATCTTAAAAAATTTATTGATGTAATTTTTAGTTATAAGTAATTTATATATATACATGATATTTAAATGCTATGAAAAAAAGAAACTCCTCCTCCTTTGAACTTGTGTCAAGCATTAAGATGCTTGTTTAATTTTTTATATTAAACCTTGAAGTTTAGCATTTTTTTTAACTGAAATTTTGTATATTTCAGTATTTTTTTTAAAAAAAAAAAATGTTTGAATATGTGATTATACTCTTGTTATTTCATATTTGTTTCGTATGCATACATTTCATAATATCATTTCATAGGTGTTGAAAATCGAGTTGTATTTTGTTTTATTGCATATGTAAATATGAAATTTTTCTTCTCGTTTTAAGAGTATAGATAACAAGTTTTTTTCATATTTAAATTGGCCAAATCATTTGCAAATGTATATCGTTTCAAAAGCTTAAGCATATTTTTTTTTTGTGTTGTCTTTCACGTGAGCGCTCACAGTCATTTAACTATGTCACTAACATAATCATAATTCATAATCGTTATCATGATCATGATCGTTGTTGTTCTCATTATTGAAATTTTCTCATTAGCATAACATGTATCTTTCATATATTGTCAAAGTATTCTCATATTGTAATTCATGTATATGTATTTTTCATATTATCCTGAATTTGCGTTTATGTGATAATCATTCTCTTTCAGAATAAATATGCAAATGTATAATTGTTTAAAATTCATTCGAATATTGTTACAAGTCAAGACCAAAGGAAAAAATCATCATATTAAATTGTTTATGTAAAGGTAACTCGTAGTCACTTGCACGTGACGAGGTAATTGTACTTATCTTTCACGGTTTTTTTCAGGAAAATGTTATCTTTATAGACTGTTGCTATTGAACTGTATTCGACGTGAAAAAAAAAACTTTTCGTTAAAGTTACAATTGTAACTGAACTTTCATGAAGTGGAAAGGTTGTTAATCTAGTTGTTATATAATTGTTAAAATTGTTGTTATTGTTGAATATTGTTATTAACATTATTGAAAATTGATGTTTTTGATTAACCCTGTTGAAGTTATTGAATTTGTTGCATTTATACTTGTTAATGTCAAGTTTCTGTTTTACTGGTAACTATCGAAGTGTGATAGTTTATATTCTAATGTTTTACATTATTCTATATATATATAATTTACAATATCTGGTGATTATCCATTTTATTTTTAAGTACGAGTGTTAAGGGGGGGGGGCGATTGTCAGCCATTTTTCTTCCTTAACACTCTAAAATACATAATTCTAATTATATATATCGTAATATTGTAAAATGGCATGGCTTACTATCTTATATTTTGTTCCAACTTCCATCTTTCTTCTTTGCCGGCATTTTTCCAATCTTCCGATCTTTTGTTTACATGTTCAAATCAATCGCTTATCTTCTGTTTTTCCGATCGTCGCTGATGGGTGTGTTCATCCTGGTTTTATCGTTCCGTTCGGTCGCAATTCGCAAGCATCGCGGATCGCAACTCGCAAGTGGCTGTCTTGCATTTCTTCCACCGCAAGTCAGGAGCTCGCTTGCTCAACTCGGAGGGGCGTATCCAGTTTCGGAATTGCCGCTGCTATTTAAACCGGCGGAGATAGATTGTGCTGGGGATTTTGAAGTGATGTTATGTCTCAAGATAATTGATGTTAACGTCAATATGATATAGTTTCAGAAATGTATTTTAATTCATCCAGTTTTAAAGTTTTAAAGTTAACATCTAGTTGTTTAATTACGCCAAATCCATTGCTGGACATTTGAGTGTGAAAATGGTTTATCACCTTCGCCCGTGTTTCATTTTACCAGCGGTCATAGTCCATTTGTGTTGTTAATTACGTCTTCATACTCATTTATTTGTGGACATTATTATCTTCAGTTTTCTTAAGACTTTTCATCGAAATAGTTGGTGTGCCATATCATGGGAATTCTTTCAGTACGTCGAGAGCAGTCATCCATACGTGAGTCCGTTTTGTTTTCATTGCTATCCTAGTATTGTTATATGCCATGCCATGCCATTCAATAAGTAACATTATTTCATTACATAGAATGTTTTTAATTTAAATACAGATTTGAACTTATTTTCTGTTTACATTTTACCAGTTATATTTTCCATCTAAGTTTATACATATTTTATTTAAACTTGAATATTATTTCATGACATAGAATAATTTTTAACTGAACTTGTTTCTGTTCACGTTATGCCTGTTATATTTTTCACCTGGATTTATACATGTTTTTTTATTTAAACTTGCACTTATTTTTCGTTAATAAACGTTAGCCTTATTTTACTGAAAAACAGTTTCTTTAATGTCTTACATTACACTGTCACAATGTCACCAATACTTACTCTCTTAGGTCACCGTAGTTACACTGTTATAAGCTGCTAAATTTTATTTTGTTTTAGACGGTTCTTGTTACAGAATCGATCACTTTTAGTTTGACCAATATACGATAAATCACAGCCATTACAAGGAACATTATAAATACCCCATTTTTGGAGGTCAGGGACAGGACATTTCATGGAAGGAAATTTTAATTTATTGACTGGTTTAAAGATAACATTAAAATTGAAACATCTTAAAACTTTAGCTAATTTAAAACATAAAGGAGGATAAAAAGGGAGGACGACCAAATTATCAGGTTTACTTTTATCAATTTTAGAAAGAGTGGAATTGTTAGGGGGTCTATTGAATTTGCTCACATCAGTATTAATGATAGAAGGATTGAATCCACGTTGATTGAAACGTGTTCGTAAAGTAACGAAGTAGTGAAACGTAAGTTCTTTCGAAAGGCTTTGCGCAGTTAACTTATTTTACGGTGTTTAAAGAAGTTTTTTCACTTCAATTGCGTATGACACCAGCTTCAATTTTATACATTGTATATTAGTTATTTATATGTTCTCATTTAAGCATTGTATGTAAACTAGTTTCAATATTGTGTTAAATACCTTTCAATGTAAAAATGTTAATTTGATTGCAAAAAGGTCTTATAAGTTATTAACTGGAATATCATATTGTAAATAATAACACTGTATGTTTGGTGGTATTGTTAATGTATGTCAAAATGGGAATGGGTTTGAATCCCCCCCCCCCCCCCAGGGAGGATTCCCCTAAATGTTTAAAGTGAAAGCTGAGTCTTTTAAAGAATAAAAAATTGCTTTGGTTTTGGATTTAGTTTTGCTTTGTGAATTGGTTTTGTTGTTTTTGGTTTAAAGTATATATATATATAAAAATAATAAGTAAAATTTACTTTCCACTTATCCTTCAATAATTCCATGAATTTTTAAAAGGTCGATTACATAGTTTGTTGTATTTAACGCGAGCGAAGCCGTGAGCAAAAGCTAGTACTGAATAAATATTAAGAGTTTTATGTTTCCAGGACAATTAAACCACTAATTACTAATATAATCTACATTTTTACACTTTAATTTAATAAAATTTAATCACTAGTTAGTAATTACAGAAATTATAAAAATTGCAGATTATTAGTTTCATTAGTTAGTAGAATGCAATAAAGTTATACATGTTAATATTTTGTAATAATTATGTAAATCTGTAGAAAATACTAGTGATATTTGCATTTATCAAAATGAACAGTAACTGCATTTAATTTTAAGTTGTTAACATTACATAAAATTAATAATTATTAAACAAATAATCTTTGATTAGGTATTTAATATACATTTTTATGCTTTAATTACTAAAGTGATAATTTATAATTCAGTATTCATTTTCGAAGGAAAAAAAGTTAAGATGTTTGCTCAAAAAGGGTGCTATTTCATAAGAAAATATATTAGTAATGTTTTAGTAACAATAAGGCGAAAAAGTACATAACTTTTTACTGTAATAAATAAAAAATTGTTAATTTTTAAACATTTATAAGTCACAAATTGAAAAATAATGTTAAATAAATGGTTTAGTAACAGCCTGGTTATATATATATATATATATACATATCCCAAGAAATAAAATTCTATCATTTTTGTAAGATCTTGGACACATGTATTTTTTAAAAAAACTGTGGTATGGAGAAGTTTCACTGTGTTTAAAAAGGATAGGGTGCATTTTGTCAGTTTTAAAAGGGTCCTTAAAATTTGGCCTAGAAGAAACAATTAATTACAGAATTAATAAATACTGCAAGTAATTTCATTAATTATTATCACAAAATAATAAAACTTACAAACATTACTGACAGCTTATTTTGCTTTGTTCTAAGGAAAATTAATGTTAATCGCCAATATCTAAAGGGTCCTGTCCCTGCCTGCGAAGACACTCACAAGCTAATACTATTTTATGGGGAGGCATTTTTTTAATAACTCTTTCGCATTTTGACATTTTTAAATAATTTTTTTTTGCACTGGATAACTGAGATGCATGTCGACATCGCTCCTTTTTTAATTTTTCGGTTTTGATTGTAGATATTTTCTAAGTTAATTTCACTTTCTGAACCGGTTTTGGAAGTGAAAGTAACTTTATAGAAAATACCTGCAACTAAAATTGAAAAAGTAATCAAAGAGTGATCTTGAGAGGGACCTCAGCTATCCATTGCAAAAAAAATTATTTTAAAATGTCAAAATGAGAAAGATTTATTGGAAAAATGCCTCCCCATAGGAATAGCATTAGCTTGCGAGTTTCATCGTGGGCAGGAACAGGATCCTTAACACAACATTTTAATATTTTCAAACCCTACTTATAAGTTGATACATTAATTTTAAAGCTTTTTTTATTTTATTTATCTTGCCACAGTAATCCATCGCTGAATATAAAAGTTGAAAACAATGGTTTAATGAAATGTCCCAATCAATACTCACCAAAATAGCTGAAATCACTGTGAAACTACAGCCATAAAACATTTTAAAACTACAGTAGAACCCCGATAATCCGGATCAGGTTTTTCGCTTTTTTTTCAAGTTTGAGAAGCGATTGGCTAATTTCTTTAACATTAACTTGTTGCATCGTCGTATTCTGAATAATAAAACAAAAAAATTTTCGCCAATCGCTTCTCAAAGTTGAAAAAAAAAATGAAAAAACCGATCCAGATTATCGGGGTTCTACTGTAAATGATAAAAAAAAAAAAAAAGATTAGAATAATATCTTTAAAATATGCTTTTATCAGTTAGTAGTTTAATATTAATTCATTACATGATGCAAAATCAATATAGAAATCCTAAAAGGATGTTTAAGTGGTGTTTGTTTTTATATTATTGTTATTATTTTATTCTTTCTTATCTGTTAAAAAAGAAACAGAATGGAAATTATACATTTTTAAATAAATTCATTTGCTAGCATTTTCTACCAAGCATTAAAAATAAATAAATAAACAGGAAATTTTTCAGAATTCTAGTTCATGGCTCAAGCTAAATTATTGTCATGCAATTTTTTATTTTATTTATTTATTTATTATTATTATTATTATTATTCTTTTGCGTGGGGAGCGAGATTAGTCAAAGAATTAAGTGTGGTTTTCTATATAAACATTATTATATGTATTCTCTTAAAAACTATTTTTACTTTTATACTTATTTATTTATTGCGTGCTAGTTGGACTATTTTAACAAAAATGAGTTGACTTTTTTTTTTTTTTTTGTGATAATTTATCTTTATTCACTTTAAACAATGTTGTATTTAAACCTTATAAGATAGCCAACTTATTGAGAATCATAAATTTGTTTTCTGAATATAAATTGCTTTTGTCTTATTAATATTTGACAATTCCGTTTTATTTGTTAAATTTGTATAAATTTTGCTTTGTTTTCTAAATTATAGTCTTTCTTTTTTGCATTTTCAGGCTTAGAATTTAACGATTATAGTATTCTTTATTTATTTATTTTCATTTAACCTTTTAAAATATTTTGTATATCAGTCTTTTATTTAAAATTATAATCATAACTATTAACAATTTTCATTATTTAGTATTTTTTCTTGAAATTTGTCACATCTCCCCACATTTTAAATATCTCATCTTTTTATAAACAAAACTTACACATATTTTTAAAAAAATCATATGGATAGATATGGCTGGTTAGAGGATATGTGCATGTGATTTAGCAAATTTATGGGCAAACGGTTGTAATTGCTGACAGTTTCCAAATATAGGAGAGGTATATGTGTAAATAGCTTTAATTTTTTAAGGTTGTTATCTGATCATTGCATGATACTTTGAGTTATATTGTGCCAGAAAATGCATAGAATTTTGATTAAGTAATAAGAAATTTTTTCGTAATTCTTGAGAGGAGATAAGCTTCTTTTTGGTTTAAAAATTATAATAATAATAATAATAATTTTACTTTTTTATAGTCTGTAGATTCTACCTGTGAAACATTTGGTAATTATTTAGTGTTCTAATGCAATGTGTCAATGGACTTGCATTGTTTTGGAACAGCCATATTCAACCTTTTTTTGTCTTGGGCCGCAGCTGCAACATACATATAAAAAGCTTTATAAAATCAGTCATTAATATAGACACATTAATATATCACGGAATTGTTAACATAAAATTTTACACCATTATTTCTAAATAATCTTCCTGGTAGGTTTTTAAATTGCAAATGTTGAAGAAATAGGCCGTGAAGTCCGTTGTTTGAAAATAAAGTGTGTAAAATATTTCGGTGCTAATTTTTTACGTTACAGCTGTTAAATCCAAAAAACCCTTATTAGATACAAAATAAGTGTAAAACACAATTAAAAGACAGTGCAGAATTTTAAGTTTTAAAGAAAAAGAGAGATTTTCTATAATAAATCAATATTTTGCTCAATGCTAAAACTTATTACAGTAAAACCTTGATAATTCGGATTAATTGGGACAAGACCCAATCTGAATTATTGAAAATCCTGATTATCCGGAGAATTAGAAAAAAGTGAAATACAGTAGACTCTCTTAAATCC
>OZ025302.1:236532580-236577580 GCA_964019185.1 Maratus speculifer | reverse complement strand
GCGTCCCTAAAATCCGCAAACTCCAGAAATCCGCGCATTTTTTTCAGATGTAAACAATGAAATTAAAGATGGCGCTGAAGTCAGCAGCTATTGCAATACAAATAATTCTTTAACTATATATATTTTTAAATCCTTTTCAGCTTCTTCCTTTTTTTAAATGTTAATTAAAATTCAATGTGCTATTCAAATCAATGTCCTTCAATTTAAATTCTGCAGTGTTAAATATTGTTTTTTAGATGTACAGTGATCGATATTTAATCAAATTAATCATTATCGTATCGTAGTTGCAGAGTAATATAACTTTCAATGACCGTTTGGTAGAGTTTGCAATTCGCGTGGCAAGATAATTTTTGCTACATAAAATTATTATTTCAACAGTTCTATAACTATTTTCGTATCCCTGCTAGTTAGGAAACGAATTTGAGATTTACATCCGGTTTACTAATTACGATGTTCGATATTTAATCGAAATAATTATTATCGTATCGTAGTTGCAGCGTAATTTTTGCTGTATAAAATGAATATTTTTTAACTAGTGAAGCTTTTTTGTTTATTAACAAAAGCAAATATTTTTCTTTATAAAAAATAATGATTTTTCCTCATCATTATTTATTTTTAGTATTGCATCTTAATTATTTACTTTATTTTAATATTTTTCTAAAATTTTATTTTAATTAATGTTTCTTGTAATAATAACTTGTTTTTTAATTATTTATTTATTTAAATATTTTACTAAATTATTTTAATGTTACAATTTATTATATGCGTTGAATACAATGCTTAACTACCAATCAAATTAATGTTTCAAAAATGTAAACAAATCAATGACCAGAAATCCACAAAATTCTAAAATCCGCACAACCCCTGGTCCCAAGCTTTGCGGATTTGAGGGAGTCTACTGTAAAATAAAACTGTTATGTTTTTTTTTTAGTAATATTTTTTTTGTATAAATTATTTTAATATTCCAAATTTAAAAAGAACTCTTGTTAAGATATTTTTAATACGGTTTTTTATAATGCTTTATGTATCTCATATTTAAAATTATTTTTTTTTCTTAGTAGCGAAAACCCTGGACATTTCCTTTTTTCTATCTATTTTATGATCGTTCTCACGAGTGTATAGGCATTGGTGGGAAAGAAAGTGAAAGCTTCCCATTCCCTTATCTAGCGTAAATAACACCCGTTCGTACGAATGCTTTTACTGTCCTGGAATAATTGTACTATTTGAGTAAAGTGGTCCTTTGTTGATTTTTTCGAAGAAGAGTAGCTTCTGGCTTGCTTGTAAAGGGCATATATTCAGCCTTGTAAAAATTGGCCCACACGCATAGTTTATTGCTTGCGTACGTGAATGAATAGTACCCTAAAATTTTATAACCCGTGACAAACGTTGACTGTCATTTGAGGCGGAGTAGATATTTCCCAGACCCTTAAAGTTATTTTATGACCGATCTGAGATAAAAGTGCCAATTCACGGTTATCGGCGGGCACTGGTGTGCAAGCAGGTGCAAAATTTAGAAACAGCTGTCCCTGCTATCTGACCACGTGATTGAGAGGAGGGGACGCAAGCGATGACCATATTTGGTCATGAGAAAGGGTGACTGTTGCATTGACCAGTGAGATGGACCCTAGTAGCGGGAGAGAAAGGGGGAAGCAGTAGTCTTCCTGGTATTTGGTGCCCCTTTTTTGATTGCAGGGGAGCGTGTAATTCGGTTTGGAGATGAAGTAGTTCCCTGCTAGCAGTCTAACGAAGAGGAGGTGAAAAGAAATAGTCCCGTCCTTCACCCCCTCCCCCTTTTTGATTTCTATCGGGGTGAGGGGAGTTTTCGGCAGAAAAAACAGAACTTGAGAAGACGTGAAAGTCGACGGAGCGAAATAAGCAGAGCTCAAAGATTGGAGAATGTGGCCCCCTAGCCCATTATAATAGAAGGAGTCGGGTGAAGAGAAACCTGTTAGTTCGTAATACGTCGCTGTCCTCCCTTTTCCTGACATGAAGTTAAGCTCCAAACTATAACTGTTAGCTAATGCCCAAAGAAAGACTGCAACTCTGAGGTGAGAATAGCAATTGCGTTGTATAGATGGGATATGGTCGAAGAAAAAATCACGTATTATAAGTTTGCAAGGATGACTCAAGTCTCAGCGAATTGATTTCAGCCCCGTGCCCTCTCGGAGGAATAAGAAGTCGAGGCAAGTGGTATTTGTGCTATGCAGCCGAAATCTACTTATCGACTGGTAGACGCGGGTACTCCAGAAAAACCATAGAATGTATATAAGAATCATTACTCACCTGTATGCTTGGAACTAGTCTTATGTGTCAAGCCAGTGTCGCTATTTTTGAAAAGAGATCAGAATAGTGATTTTAAAGAACTGGTTAGCTGTAGTATCGACTATTCCCAAGACTATCTAGAATTATTGTGACACTGAAATATATACTACTTAGAGCTCGGAGGTAAGCTACTCTTAATGTGTTGTTAAGTAATTGAGTATAGTGCATAATAAGTTGTTATGTTTTTGTAAATAAGTGTACCTATTATCGGATGTTATACATCCCTAAGAATGATATTCATTTACAAATGCTCTTGTCCATCACTAAATGTATTTAATTTAATTACCGTCGATCTAATATGGAAAAGAAATAGTTGTTAGTAAATCTCACTTCAACATACATTGTATTTTCATCGAAGTGAGAGTGGGTATTATTTAATTAAATAAAAGGGATTTTTTTTTATGTGAAAACAAGTTGTTATTGATACATACCATTTCAACATGTCTTATACTCTCACTCTGTTTAATAGAATTTAAAAAAGAAAAAAAAAAAAAAAAAAAAAAAAAAAAAAAGAGGAAGAAAATGTATACTTCATGTTGTTTTATTTAGAAATCCATGTTAGACTTGACTAGAGATGATGAATATATACCTTCTTATTAGTTTTCTTTTCACTATTAAAATGTTGAGGTGAAATTAAGTTTTTAAGTGATAATTTAACTCAAAGTTAAATCCTAGTTTCATTTAGTCTTGAATAAAATAGTTTTTTAATTAAAGTTTTAAATTTCTAAATACAGGATTGGTTTAGTACAATCATGTGATAATTTTTGAAATTGTAGAGATTCTTCTAAATGTTTGTAAGAAAAGTAAATATTACATTTGATTTCTTACTTATAAATCTAAAGTAATTTTATAAGGATTATATCTATCTCTACATAAACTAATTTACAAGACTATATTTTTGTAATACTAATCACTATACGAAATTGGCCAAAATATCATTGTTGATTTCTGGGGTGTTTATTTTTATTATTTCTAGTGTTTTAATTTTTTCAAAATTATATCTTTCTTTGCCTTCTTGAAAATAAGAAGGATTTCAGGGTCTTTCTTTTCTCTTTTGTAATGTTAGATTGAATCTTGTATTTTTAGATTATTAGTATGGGTTTAATATCTCAGGAATCAACGTTGATAAGTGTTGGGTTCTACTGCAGATCAAGGTTTAGTACTTGAGACTGGGTCAGATTGAGAATCCTGTTGTGTTTTTTCTTATTTACTTATATTCATTAAATTTTAAAGAATCTTAAATAATATTTGTGTTTATCCTTTTTATCGTTTTAATTTGTCTTTTAGTTTATTTATTTTAGTGATTTCTTAATGTTAACTGGTGTAATCTTAATTTAATTAATTCATTTTTTTATATAAGCACCTAATTTAATTAATTAAATCAACAACAAGATTCATGTGATTGGAAATTTGACCCAAATCTCATTGTATTCTTTAATAAAGCCGAAGAATATTTATTGATCCATAATAACTAAGTCAATTTGCTGAGCAGAAGTTGCAATTAACTAAAGTAATGATCTGTAGCAGAAGTTTAATAAAAAGAACACAACACCATAAATGGTGCCGTGTGTGAAAAGCCTGATTTTTGTGGCACAATAAGTATAAAAATAGTACTATGAAGTAGAGCCTATTTATTACAACAATAGCCTGAATTTTGATATATATTTACTATATTAAGAGTGAAACGAAATGAAAATATATGTGTTTTGTGATTTTATTGTGTATTATGTTTGATTATTTTAGTGTATGTTATGCATAAGCAATAGGGGTGTACATAGCTTAATAATTTCAAATGTTTTTTTTTTAGTTAGGCAATTTTACCGGGTTTTCAAAAAACTATTTAATTTGAAATTTTTACTGTTATATTTACATTTAAATGAGTGTTTGGGCTTACTGAGTAAATTATATGCCAATATAAGTTATGTATTTATGTATTTTTTATTTATTTTTTTTTTCTCTCTTTCTTGGGCATCTGAGAATTAAGTAGCAGTTAAATTACTTTATTTTCTATTATTTTATTTTTAATTCGGTGTGAAGTTTTGCCTAAAAATGACAGAAAACCAGCATTTCAAGGAGCTCGCTCTTATTCAGAAAAAGAGTGCTTTAATCGAAAATGTCAGTCTTATTCCCCCTTTTAGTGGCGAAGGCAACTCTTGCTCATTTACTGAATTTTTGGAAAAATATGAGCAGTTGTCCGAGTTCTTTAATTGGTCAGAGGATGAGAAAAAATTTGCCCTACTAAGTAGATTAAGTGGGAATGCTGCTAGGATATATAAATTGCACCGCACTAAGGAAACTGTAGAAATAATTAAAGTACTTAAAGAGAGATATACGCAAGAGCTAGTCCCTGATATTGCTTTGACCCAATTTTTGAATTTTAAACAAAATCCCCATATGCCTGTTCAGGAATTTTATGACAGAGCATATGATTTGTCCCTTAAAGCATTAGTAGTCGAAGGTGTAGAACAGAATGTTGCTGATAAAAGCAGGGAAGCTCTACTGCATTCTATGTTATTAAGTAATTTAGTTCCTGAGATAAGAAGAGGAGTTATAACTAGGTGCCCTAAGACACCTGTTGAAATTTTAGAATTTGCCCTCCTTGAGGAAAAAGCATTAAAGAGTGTTAATCCTTTCTATAACATGCAGGTAGAGAATATCAACCCTTTTTTCCCCCAAATTGCCCAGCAAAGGGTTGCATGTGCTGCTATCCAGCCAAGTCACCCTAATCAGTCAGAGCAGGAGGTTAGTAAACTGCGGGAGCAAGTAGAAGCTCTTACTAGTAAATTAGAGAGATTTTTAGAGGGTAGCAATCAGCAAAGAGACTTTCACACTACTGAGAGGCCTCAGTATAGAGAATTAATCTGTTACGTGTGTTCCCAAACAGGGCACATAGCCAGATTTTGCCCACAAAACCAAAATGCTAATAGAGGGAACTTTCAGAATTTTAGAGGAAGAGGTAGGGGTAGTTATTCTCAGTCCCACCAAAATCGCAGGGGAGGATATAATAATTACAGAGGTAGAGGGGATAGAAATAATAATAATGGTGTAAATATAGAAAGCGAGAATGTTCAAAGCTCAATTAGTGAAGGGAATAATCAAAACAATTCTTTAAACAGGTAAGGGCTGGTATCGATTTGGTCGAATCGTCTCCATCAAGGCCTCTAGACCTCCCAATTATTTTTAGTATGTTTTCACCCCAGTCTTATCATTTACCTACTGTCTTCATAAATGTAAATAATGTGTTTTTTAATGCGCTGTGTGATACAGGATCTGCTATAAATATTTTAAGTAATACAATACTTAATGATGTAGATTCTTATGAAATTGTAGAGTGCAATACCCCTATTTTAACGGTGACTGGCGAGAGAGTGCTTTTAAACCATAAAATTTCCTTAAATTTTAAATTTAATAATTTATTATGTCAGTCTGAGTTTTTTATTGTCCACGGTAAGTTGGCCGATGAGTTTAGTGTAATTTTGGGGATGCCCTTTTTAAGTAAATATCAGGCTGTAATTAATTGTAAAAATAACAATGTGGTCTTAGATGTTCCTACTGAAACGCAGTGTAAGCAAATAGTAGAGAGTCATATATGTCAAATGTTTCACCTGTGAAAAATTCTAGAGAAAAAAATGTTGTAAATAGTATCAGTGTAAATAGTATAGGTTTAGAGAATAATTATGTAAATACTTGTAATGTGCAATCTAAAGGCAGGCAAAGTTCTGATAGTGAACAGAGAAGTAAGTGTAGTAATAAGAGTACTCCTAGGAAAAGTGTAAACAAAAAGAGTAAGGAATGTGTACAAGAAAAATTTGGGAATCTGGGTAGTGGAAATGAGACGGTTCAGGGTAATATGTATCCCATTATGGAGGAAAGGGTAAACTCAAGCATAACATTTAATGCGAAAGAGTCAGAAAGTGAAATTGCTCAGGTTTTTTGTTTGCAAAGTATACCAGGGAGTAACTCAAGTACTAATGAGTGTGAAATTAATGAGAATAATGTGCCTTTAGACCTTAGCCAGCAATCAGCGAGTCAAATTGTACAGGAAAATTCAATCTATGTTCATGAAAATTTTTACATATCTGAGGATAATGAAAATGAGTTAGTAAATAGAGCAAATCAGACAAATGAGTTAGGCATTGTTGATAATAATAATAACAGGAATAGTGAAAGTACTTCCTTAGCTATTTTATGCGAGAGAATTTCTGTTCCCCCCCAGTCAAAATTAATAGCTGAAGTTAAATGTAATAGAAATAATTTTATAAAAGATAATGATGTACTAATATTAGAACCTTTAGCGAAGAATTTAAGCCAAGGGCTTCTTATTTCTCGAGCCATTTGTACTCCAGAACATGGCCTTTTTGTTTCGCTTGCTAATTTTTCGAATAAAACTGTTAAGCTAGGAAAAAATACTTATGTTGCTAAAATTCAGAAATGTGTAGATAAATCTAATATACCCTTAAATAATAATAATATAACTTGTAATGTAAATTTAACCACTCCAATAGCTGACTTTGATCACGCTGATCTCACTTGGAGCTCTGATATTGATTTAAGCCATCTAGACCCCCCCTTAAAATCTAAAATGCAAGAATTTTTAGACCAAAATAAAGATGTGTTTGCAGCTTCTGTCCTAGACTTACCAGGCTGTAATACCATACCCCATGTTGTAAATTTAACCTCTGATAAACCTGTAAAACCCAAAGCTTATAGAGTCCCATATAAATTACGCCAGGAAATGGAAGATCAACTTAATATTTTACTGCAAGCTGAAATTATTTCCCCGTCTATGTCTGAATTTGCTTCACCAGTTATTCTTGTAGAAAAAGCAGATGGTTCTTATAGGTTAGCTGTTGATTTTCGTAAACTTAACAAGAATCTTGTCAAAGATGCATATCCTATCCCAAACATTACTGACTCTGTTGATGCGTTAAGTGGAGCTAAATTTTTTTCAACACTAGATTTAACTAGTGGCTTTTTTCAACAGGTCATAAGACCCGAAGACAGGCATAAAACTGCTATTATCACGCATAAAGGTCTTTTTGAGTGGAATAGAAATTGTTTTGGGTTGTCCAATTCAGGCAATAGTTTTCAGAGGCTAATGAATGCCATTTTTGGAGATTTAGGAAATCTAGGAATTTTAGTGTATATAGATGATATTGTCATTGCTTCTTCTGATGTAGAATCCCATTTTGAAAAACTTAAATTAGTATTTGATAGACTAAGACAACATAAACTGAAACTTAAGCCCAGTAAATGTAACTTTCTTTCAAATAAAATACAGTATCTTGGCTTTGAAATTAATAGCGGGCAAGTATCCCCGGTTAATAAAAATATTGAGATAATAGAAAAATTGCAACCACCTACTAATCGTAAAGGTGTCAGGTCTTTTATTGGAACCCTATCATTCTATAGGCGTTTCATACCTGATTTCACAAAAAGGGCATTAAATTTAATCGATTTGACTAAGGAAACTGGACATTTTGCCTGGACAAAAGAAGCCCAGGAGGAATTTGAAGATTTAAAAAAGGCTTTAATATCTAAACCGTGCCTAGTATTGCCTGATTTTACTAAAGAATTTTATCTATATACAGATGCGAGTGGAGAAGCGTTGGGTGCAGTTCTGTCACAGTTGGATGAAGAGAATAAAATTCATCCAGTGGCGTTTGCTAGTAGGCGACTCAAAGGTGCAGAAACGAGATATTCTGCCACTGAGAGAGAACTTCTCGCCCTAGTTTGGGCAACTAGCCATTTTAAGTGCTACCTAGCTAACACCCATTTTACCATTTTTACAGACCATGCCCCCCTTACTTTTATGTTAAAAATTCATGACCCCACTTCACGTATAGCCAAATGGGTATGTACTCTATCTGATTTTGACTTTACCATTAAATATATAAAAGGCAAGTGCAATAGTGTAGCAGACTTTCTCTCTCGATTTGCAAAAATTGATGAAACACCTGAGATTAGCAGCAGTAATTTTTGTATACAGGTAGAAAAAGAAACTACTTTTATACCGCATTCAAATTTAATTGAGAAAATTAGTGAATTACAAAAAATTGATAAGAAATGTTGTGAAATAGCTAGAAAATTAGACAAAAAAATAGATATAGCACCTAAATACATGAAGTTTTTTTTTTTAGAGATGATATTCTTGTATGTGAGGACACCAGAGATTCAAGTGTAATAAATAATCCTATTAAGTTAGTAGTTCCTAGGGATATGATTGAGCAAGTGTTCGCTCTAACACACGATTCTCTAGCGGCTTGTCATCAAGGGTTTAAGAAAACGATTGACCGCATCCGGGAGCACTTTTACTGGCCCGGAATGTCGGCCGATGTCAAGCATCTAGTAGAGTCTTGTATTAGTTGCCAGCAGAAGAGAGCGTATAAACCAGATCAGCAGGCACCCCTTCAACGGATGCCTACACCTGAATTTCCCATGAACAAAGTTCACCTAGACCTAATTGGCCCATTACCGATCACGTTTTCTGGTAACACCCATATTGTTACGTATATAGACTCGTTTACTAAATGGCCAGAGGCCTATGCTGTTAGCTCTACCACGTCTGATGTTATCGCAGATACACTTGCCGATTTCATTTCACGTTATGGCGCTCCTGTGTATATTGCGACAGATAATGGAAGAAATTTAATATCGGAAGCGATTGAGCATGTATATAAAATGTTTGGTATTAAACATATAACTACATCTGCCTTTCATCCGGCCTCAAATGGACAGATTGAACGGCAGAATAAAACTTTAAAAAACGCACTCAGTCACATTGTAAATGAGAACCAGTCAGACTGGGATACTAAACTAAAATTTGCCCTGTTAGCGATGCGTTCGGCTGTGCATTCTTCGACTAAATTAACTCCCGCGGCAGTTTTATATGGCAGAAACTTAAATCTACCATATAATCTATTTTCGCAGTCGCCGAGGTTTAGCTATAACGACGCCCCATCTTTTTGTGAATTATTAATACCCGCACTCCAAAAGGTATATGCTGAGGTGTATGATAATTTAGTTAAGGTGTCTGAAAGCCAGGAAAGGTACAGAGAAAAAACTGCAATCGTTAAGGATTTAAAGGTAGGCGATAGAGTGTGGTTATTTAACCCATCCATCACTGCTGGCAATACGAAAAAATTGTCAAAATTAAATAACGGACCATTTACTATAATTGAGAAGCTCAGTGAAGTTAATTTTAAGATAGCATTAATTGCTAATCCTTCTAAAACTCAAGTTGTCCATGTAGACCGCCTCACTTTATTTAAAGATAGGCATATTTCAGGTGTAAATGAGCAAAATGGAGACGATATTGTGGACCAAAACAAACGCCAAACTCTTATATCAACTACGAATGATTCGAATCATTCTCAATTCGATTTCACTACGCGAAGGAAAAGGAATCGATTCATAAATAGATTTCCCCCTCCCATTCCTGTCAAGGAACCAGCCAACCTGCAGTGCAATCTACGAGCAGACGACAAGAGCGTAGCGAGGAAACGGTTGGTGGGTTGCTCTCAGAAGCACGGGAAAATATGGAAGTAGTAGCGAGCGCTGATAGCTGTGAGGGAGTAAGGCAGGTAGGAACGCCTAATGATTCGGAGCGCGTGAGTCGTTCGCGAGATCGTAATGGCGTCTGTTTATCTAAGCAAAACAAATCGTATTCGATTCCGAGAACTGGGTATGCGTTTCGAAAAAGGGATTCGCGACCGAATTATAAATTTTAGGGCGGTTTAACTTTATTTTTTTTAGATTGTATATAAATACTTGTGATTTTAGTTATTTTAGGAAGGTTTTATACGCGAGTTAGCTAAAATTTAAGTAATTTTCGAGCCTCGATATCGTTTGTTTTGATTTGGTTCCGCTGTTATTGAATGTGGATTTCCGCCAGTTCCGTATTTTCTCTCGGTGATTTATGGATTATTTCAATAGATTAGGACCGTGTAAGTGCTCCGCCCCCTATATGTATTCTTTTT
The DNA here is from genome assembly GCA_964019185.1 of Maratus speculifer. Taxonomy (NCBI): domain Eukaryota; kingdom Metazoa; phylum Arthropoda; class Arachnida; order Araneae; family Salticidae; genus Maratus; species Maratus speculifer. The sequence goes on along the minus strand of OZ025302.1, from coordinate 236,567,279 downwards.
TTTTATTTTTTAGCGGGTTTGAGCGCTAATTTTGGGGACTTAGAGAGATTTAGGGTCAGGAAATTTTGGAGTAGAGATTTGGTAGCAGTACATGTGATGCTTGCGTATTCCTACTGCCCCCTTTTTGTATATAGTATAGGTACTGTTAGGAATGTAGTTCATCTTTTATTTTTATTTTTAATTTTTTTTTGCATTTCTTTTAACTTTGTATTTTTTTTGGATATTTTTGATATTAGTTCTCTATTTGGGAAGTGGGGATTTAAGATACAGGTAGTGTACACCCCACAGCCCACAGATATATTATCTGGTTTATGTGTATTATATATGTATATATTTTGTTTATATAGTCTGTTTTGTTATTTCATGTGATTTTTCTAACAATATACCCATTGTTTGTGTAAATTGGGTATTTTAAAAAAATTAGTGGTACTTGTCAATGAAATTGGCGAACTCTCTTGTGAAATTATCAGTTCATTTTAAGTATTATGTGTAGCATTTTATGAATTTTTTTTAGTTACTATTAGTATATGGAATATTTACCCATTGATAATAACTAAGGCAGACAATTATCAGTCTAGGCTACACAAGGTAACCTATATAATTATAATGCTGTGATATAAAATGCCCATACACTTATGTGATACTGTGTCACCGGTACAAGTCATTGAACTGTTTTTTTTTTTGTTTATATGCACATGTTATGCCACTGAATATAAACAGATATTAGTGCTATTTTTTTATGTGTACCCTATATATGTACTGAAAGGTTATTGCTACTTTTATTTTGTTTATGTGTATACAAAATGTTATCGTGCTATTATATGTATATATCTGTGATACCTACAGCTGGCAAGTAGTATATCTATTGTATTTTTTCAGAAATTGATTGTTTCGGTCCTTTGGCTCTATCCTGCTCACAGGATTCAAAATTTTTAAAAAAAAATTTTTATCTTTTTTTATTCACTGGACAACTCTTCCTTGCATTCTACTTGTGGAAATTTTTTTTAGGGATTTTTTTTTTTTTTACAGAGGTGTTAGCAGATAGGGATATCCCAGTGTGTTGGTATTCTTGACGGTATAGCAGATGTGGAGATTTAATTAAGTATGCCAGGTATATAGTGTAGATTTTAATGGCATCTTAGGCCCTAGTATATGTTTAACTTCTAGATGTTTTGACCAAGCTTCAACTTAGCATTTCCGGTGTGCAGAGTTGGTGTGGTAGCTTAGTAGGGTGAGGTTATCAACTTTTCGGGTCGTCGTCTGATCTGTTCTAGGCGATTATCTTTATTCTACTATTCAACCGGGGTACTGCATTGTTTTTTCATTTAATCTTTTCTTTCATTTTGGATTTAATTTTAAATTTTTTTTAGGACTTTCTTTAACTGACCTTATGTGGTCATTTAGCTAAAAAAAATAAAATTCTTGTTTTTGTTCAAAACTAATAATGTTTATTTTTTTTTTCAACAAGGGGGAGCTCTTGTTATGTTTTTTTTTAGTAATATTTTTTTTTGTATAAATTATTTTAATATTCCAAATTTAAAAAGAACTCTTGTTAAGATATTTTTAATACGGTTTTTTATAATGCTTTATGTATCTCATATTTAAAATTATTTTTTTTTCTTAGTAGCGAAAACCCTGGACATTTCCTTTTTTCTATCTATTTTATGATCGTTCTCACGAGTGTATAGGCATTGGTGTGAAAGAAAGTGAAAGCTTCCCATTCCCTTATCTAGCGTAAATAACACCCGTTCGTACGAATGCTTTTACTGTCCTGGAATAATTGTACTATTTGAGTAAAGTGGTCCTTTGTTGATTTTTTCGAAGAAGAGTAGCTTCTGGCTTGCTTGTAAAGGGCATATATTCAGCCTTCTAAAAATTGGCCCACACGCATAGTTTATTGCTTGCGTACGTGAATGAATAGTACCCTAAAATTTTATAACCCATGACAAACGTTGACTGTCATTTGAGGCGGAGTAGATATTTCCCAGACCCTTAAAGTTATTTTATGACCGATCTGAGATAAAAGTGCCAATTCACGGTTATCGGCGGGCACTGGTGTGCAAGCAGGTGCAAAATTTAGAAACAGCTGTCCCTGCTATCTGACCGCGTGATTGAGAGGAGGGGACGCAAGCGATGACCATATTTGGTCATGAGAAAGGGTGACTGTTGCATTGACCAGTGAGATGGACCCTAGTAGCGGGAGAGAAAGGGGGAAGCAGTAGTCTTCCTGGTATTTGGTGCCCCTTTTTTGATTGCAGGGGAGCGTGTAATTCGGTTTGGAGATGAAGTAGTTCCCTGCTAGCAGTCTAACGAAGAGGAGGTGAAAAGAAATAGTCCCGTCCTTCACCCCCTCCCCCTTTTTGATTTCTATCGGGGTGAGGGGAGTTTTCGGCAGAAAAAACAGAACTTGAGAAGACGTGAAAGTCGACGGAGCGAAATAAGCAGAGCTCAAAGATTGGAGAATGTGGCCCCCTAGCCCATTATAATAGAAGGAGTCGGGTGAAGAGAAACCTGTTAGTTCGTAATACATCGCTGTCCTCCCTTTTCCTGACATGAAGTTAAGCTCCAAACTATAACTGTTAGCTAATGCCCAAAGAAAGACTGCAACTCTGAGGTGAGAATAGCAATTGCGTTGTATAGATGGGATATGGTCGAAGAAAAAATCACGTATTATAAGTTTGCAAGGATGACTCAAGTCTCAGCGAATTGATTTCAGCCCCGTGCCCTCTCGGAGGAATAAGAAGTCGAGGCAAGTGGTATTTGTGCTATGCAGCCGAAATCTACTTATCGACTGGTAGACGCGGGTACTCCAGAAAAACCATAGAATGTATATAAGAATCATTACTCACCTGTATGCTTGGAACTAGTCTTATGTGTCAAGCCAGTGTCGCTATTTTTGAAAAGAGATCAGAATAGTGATTTTAAAGAACTGGTTAGCTGTAGTATCGACTATTCCCAAGACTATCTAGAATTATTGTGACACTGAAATATATACTACTTAGAGCTCGGAGGTAAGCTACTCTTAATGTGTTGTTAAGTAATTGAGTATAGTGCATAATAAGTTGTTATGTTTTTGTAAATAAGTGTACCTATTATCGGATGTTATACATCCCTAAGAATGATATTCATTTACAAATGCTCTTGTCCATCACTAAATGTATTCAATTTAATTACCGTCGATCTAATATGGAAAAGAAATAGTTGTTAGTAAATCTCACTTCAACATACATTGTATTTTCATCGAAGTGAGAGTGGGTATTATTTAATTAAATAAAAGGGATTTTTTTTTATGTGAAAACAAGTTGTTATTGATACATACCATTTCAACATGTCTTATACTCTCACTCTGTTTAATAGAATTTAAAAAAGAAAAGAAAAAAAAAAAAAAAAGAGGAAGAAAATGTATACTTCATGTTGTTTTATTTAGAAATCCATGTTAGACTTGACTAGAGATGATGAATATATACCTTCTTATTAGTTTTCTTTTCACTATTAAAATGTTGAGGTGAAATTAAGTTTTTAAGTGATAATTTAACTCAAAGTTAAATCCTAGTTTCATTTAGTCTTGAATAAAATAGTTTTTTAATTAAAGTTTTAAATTTCTAAATACAGGATTGGTTTAGTACAATCATGTGATAATTTTTGAAATTGTAGAGATTCTTCTAAATGTTTGTAAGAAAAGTAAATATTACATTTGATTTCTTACTTATAAATCTAAAGTAATTTTATAAGGATTATATCTATCTCTACATAAACTAATTTACAAGACTATATTTTTGTAATACTAATCACTATACGAAATTGGCCAAAATATCATTGTTGATTTCTGGGGTGTTTATTTTTATTATTTCTAGTGTTTTAATTTTTTCAAAATTATATCTTTCTTTGCCTTCTTGAAAATAAGAAGGATTTCAGGGTCTTTCTTTTCTCTTTTGTAATGTTAGATTGAATCTTGTATTTTTAGATTATTAGTATGGGTTTAATATCTCAGGAATCAACGTTGATAAGTGTTGGGTTCTACTGCAGATCAAGGTTTAGTACTTGAGACTGGGTCAGATTGAGAATCCTGTTGTGTTTTTTCTTATTTACTTATATTCATTAAATTTTAAAGAATCTTAAATAATATTTGTGTTTATCCTTTTTATCGTTTTAATTTGTCTTTTAGTTTATTTATTTTAGTGATTTCTTAATGTTAACTGGTGTAATCTTAATTTAATTAATTCATTTTTTTATATAAGCACCTAATTTAATTAATTAAATCAACAACAAGATTCATGTGATTGGAAATTTGACCCAAATCTCATTGTATTCTTTAATAAAGCCGAAGAATATTTATTGATCCATAATAACTAAGTCAATTTGCTGAGCAGAAGTTGCAATTAACTAAAGTAATGATCTGTAGCAGAAGTTTAATAAAAAGAACACAACAAAACATACTTACAGAAAATCATTTTGTACCTTTTGTGAGCCGTACAGTTATGCTTTATAAATATAAATAATTTTCTGCAAGTGATATTGTAGAAGCATTTTGTCACAATAACAAGGCAGCAGACTTATGGGCTGACAAAGATCGGAAAGCGATCCTTATCAGACAATGAGTCTTATAGGGACTGTTTTACCTTGCTTTCTTGCAATGTTCTAAGCAAAAATTTATTGTGCAGTGATTTCTTATAACATTTCTAAGTGGTTAAAATAGAAAATTGGGAAAATTGGAATTGCCAAACTTAGTAATACATAGTTGTTTCTTTGAACGATAACGTCAAAAAGTTTAAATAAGAAAGCTTAAGGTATTCTTCCGAATAGATATCAGAAAAAGTTTTTTATTATTCAGAATATGACGAGGAAACGAGTTAATGTTATTGAAATTAGCCAATTGCTTCTCAAACTAGAAAAGAAAAAACTGATCAAACCGATCCGGATTAACGGGGTCCGAATTAGCAGGGTTCTACTGTATTTTTTTAATTGTAGAAATATGTAGCGCAGATTTAATTAATTTGGAATTTTGTATACCAGTATAGCTCAAATACCATTCTATGTAAAAAGAATTTTTGATTGGGAAAAATGCGTTTAAAATGTTTAAACACAGTTTTAAATTACAAATATTTAAAACAACAGTTAAGGTCATAAATAATTTTTATGTAAATCTCTACTTTATAAAATTAGATCAATGATTATATGCTCCGGGCTGCAGGTATAAAATGGCTGCATTATAAACTCATTTTATTCAAAATGGCTTTTTTCAAATTGGAGGGGATCAAAATGCAAAAAACTATTAAACCAATATCTTTCTTGCTTTTTTAATTAAAGGTAATGTAATTTATTGGAGTTTGGACCACTTTCAGCTATTTTTATAAAGAACAAATATTTTTAGAAGCATGTCAAAGTGCAAAAAAAGGAGGGGGGTCGGAAATAGACTTTTTTTTTTTTTTAATAACTGCCACTTTGTTGATTTTCAACTTTTTGATCTCCTACTCAAAAAGTTAAAGTGCTTAACCACTTAATTGGCGACAGGTATGGGGAAACAGTGCTTTAACCCCCGACTTATCTCGGGGCAGCCGTTGAAGTGGTTAAAGTGCACTTTTCACTCTTAAAGTGCTTGAAGCTTTAGATAATGTTATCTACTTTGATATTTCTTAAGGAAAATTTGTTTCAAAGAAATCTGGTGACCTGTCAAATCTTGCTTGATTGGAAATGTATAGCATGCATATTAGGGTATCACATAAGCAACTTGAGCTACATCATCAATTTATTAAAATTTTTTTGAAATATTCTTCAAATGTTTCTAAATTACATGCAAAAAAAAAAAAGCATAAAGCTAAGATCTTTATTCCATTCCAGAAAAAAGTGCTAAAAACGTTTTTTGCAGAGGAGGGGGGGGGGAGCAAATTTTTGCTTAATATGCTATACATTGGTTGATAAATTCAAAAATATTAATGGTAGTTTAATTAGCTTTAATTATTTTTATCTATCTCTTATGTATCATGGGATATATCTTTTGTTTATTATTATTTCTTTTGAAAATGTATAATGTTTTAGTTTTAATTTCTGCGCATTTTAATTTTAGCTAAAACAGCTATCTTAATTCTGAAGCTACATACTTACCAGGCCAATTTACCAATATTAAGAATATTTCTTGCTCTGTTATATTTACATCTTAAAGAGTAAGCATTTTTTTTCTTCTCTTTTCTGTTTAATTTCTGTATTGCTTTATTTTGTTATATGTACAGTGAAACCTCACTGTGCAATCACTTTCATTAAGCAACCATCTCCCTGAACGACCATTTTTTCATGGAACGAAATGTATTCGCATAAGCTCAATATTAATTTTATGTCCATTTATAGACTATCCCAGTTGTACTCCCTACATGAGCAACTAATTTCTTTGAAGAAAATGGGACAAATTCAATTTTTTCCTGGTCACTTGAGGAAGATTTTATTTGAAAAATGATTAAGAAGAACACATTATTCATCAAATTTCTATACTAAGTTTAGATTTTTTTTTTAATTATTATTATTACTGGGGGCTCTTCTCTACGAGCAAGCTCGTCAACCTCTGTCCAGCCTCTAAAAATCAGTTAACTTGATCGGCTTTAAAAAAATTATGGAAGATTGAATAATAATAAAAAAATAGTGGCGATCGCCCTATAAATGGGTATTCATTTTTTTTTCTGTTCTACGGAAGGGGTTTACAGGCAAATGAGCTGCTGTTAATGGCTGTTTTTACATTTGATTAAATAAGATTATTTAAACATTTCAAAATCAGCTAATGTAAAATGAACTTAGTTAACAGAGTCTTAGCTGTTCAGTGGTACTGTTCTTTTCACTAAGCTAACTTTTATCATATGTACTATAGACATAAATCCATAGATCATATACAGTATGAAACCATTTATCCGGAAACCAATTAACCAAAAAAAAAACAGTTAACCAGAATAATATATCCAGATTGCCAGTTTCAGAATATTTCATGAAAAAACTGCTATTTTCACATCTGCATTGCTTGAAACATTACAATGGTATAACTTGATGCCAACATCTAGGATTTGAAATGGAAGCTTAATTAGATGTTGAACATTTTGATTTTTATATGGAAGATATAGGAACCTTTTGTTTTCAAGATAGTTCCATCAATTACTTCTTCCAAACTAATTAATTTTTTATTTTCTTTGGATCTGATTCTTAAGAGGCCACCTGGACTCTCTCAAAAAGACCCGGATGATAATGTTAAATCAATGGGGGCATTATTTTCAAATTTCTCGCTCAAATTTTAATATTTTTACAGGATTTTTTACATAAGGTAGCTGAGAATGATTTACAATTGGCCTAGTTTTTGCTTTTTTAATTTTGGTTATATTTTTTTATATTATGATAGAAGCAGTTCCAACCTGTTCCGAAAATTAAAGTAATTAAAAAAAAAAAAAAATCTGAAACCAAAATTGAAAAAATAAAGACTAGCCTGGTTGTAGATCAACCTCAGCTATCCTATGCAAAAAAATCATGTAAAAATATTAAAATTTGAGTGAGATATTTGAAAACAACATGCTCATAGACTTAACATTATCATCCAGGTCTTTTAATCTGAATAATCTAATAATTAATTCAAATTGAGAAATAAAACCACATCAACAAATATTCTACAAATGAAGTCAGTGTTGTATAATGCTCAACCAGTTTTCTAGAATGCATATGACCCCAACCTTTGTGGATAAATGGTTCTGTACTGTATAAAAATGCAAAAAGGGAAGAAAAAACATATTTCTTGTATTTTTTTGACTATTGATTACTACAGCAGAAAATTGGGCTTTCAGATTCACATGAGTTTTTGAAATTGTTTATTTAGACATCCTATTTCATTTTCATAAACTATGATTTTTTTACAGTATACGCATGTGTTAGGAAGTATTACATAATCTATGCTAGATGCATGGTTTTATTTAGTGGTGAAATAGATTCTTGTCATACCTAATCCAAATAAAGCTAAAAATTCGTTCATTAATCTTACCTGAATCCAACAACATAATTTTATATTAAATTAGCAAAATTTACAATTCAATATTGACATAAAAAATGTAGTAATTTTTATCAATCCAAAATGAATGAAAATTATTCTGTGTTTTTAATACTGTATGTAAAAATTAGTTACAATAATATGTCTAATAAATTTTTTGATTTATGTAGAAAAATTAACATATATATTACGCTTGATATTTAACAATTATTCAACAATATATTTTTTTCTAGTGTTAATACTTTGAACACTCTTTTGAAAAATTGGATTAACCAAAAATTATAGACTTAGAAAAATTTTAGTTTGAATTAATCTGTATGATAAAAAATAGTTCAAACTATTAAACTAGTTTGAGCACCAGTTCTAATAAATGATTTTCATATTTTATGACTAATTTAAATAAATTTAAATGCACTGTATATGCACTGTTAAAAGTTACAGTAAGGTTATACATGCTAGAAGTGTAAACAATACATTTAAAGGCTTATAAATAAGTTTTAATAATCAAATCTTATTCTTTTAAATATACTGTTCCATTTCTAGCTTGTATAACCCTAGTTTAATGATAAGGGATTTTCGTACATAATTTACAGCATACTAAAAGATTTGTAAAACTTAAATATTCAAAATGTACTTCAGTTAATATTTTATGTTATGTTAGTATAATTAATGGTATATTCATTTTTAGTTATGAAAATTGCCTCTATGTGATTATAGAACTTTTTGACATGACAATTGTCCAATGGAGTAGAAAATTTCATTCCCTGGCCCTTTGCTGTGTTGCAATGTTGGTTGCCACTAATGGTAAGAAAATGTATTTAAAAAAGTGCTATGAACAGTGTTGAATTCAAACATTTTTGTCTGAGACTTTAATTTCTGGTTGAGAGGGGGGAGGAGAGAAAAGATTTTTAAATAAATGCATCTGTGCTCTGAATCTAAGTTTGGCATTTTTTCCAAAACCTCACGAAAAAAACATTTCAGAAACCAGTCACCAAGCTGATATTGCAGGGGAACCCTAGATCTCAAAATATCTATCCTTTTTAATCTTACTTTTTTAAATGTAAAATGTAAACACATAATAGATTCTTCTGTCAAAACCACTATAGTAAACATATTGGTAAAAACAATTAGTAAGCATATAAATAATATAAATATATAAACATTATTATCAAATCGGCAGATTTATAAAAAATATAAATCTGCAACACAAGTAGAAACTTTAAAAAATGCAGTAAAGCTTGCATAATTCTAACTTGTTTAATTTGAAATTCTAGATAATTTGAATAGTTAGTTCATAGAGGTGAAAATTAGCAGTTGCCACTCACCATATAGTGATTAAAGTTGTAAAAGTGGCAATTGAAAAATCAGCCATGAATCGTTACCTTAGTTACCAATTGCCAGGTGGTGATTAAAAAATATCACTGATCGTCAAATGAAATACAGAGTATTTCATGGAACTATGCATCTCTACTTTGATTACATCTAATTAGCAAGCTTATTAATTCTTTTTTTCTACCAGATGCAAGCAGATTTTAATGACTTAGCTGTTTTTCAATATTTCAGCTTTTCTCCATGTGCTTAAAATTAAAATCCAAATAACATTTTATTGTGTTTTATTTATTTATTTATTTTTATTTATACACCTAGCTGTTGGAATTTTGATTCAGTTGTTTTTATGTATAAAAAGTTATCTTAATTTGATTGAAAATTAATTGGGTTTATGAACATATACATGATACAAATTGAATATTTCCAACTGAGCGAAAAGTTGCCCAGGTCGGGAATAAAACCCAGATACTTGGCTTATAAGGCCAATGCTTTACTTGTTAAGCTAACTGGGCGATAGCTGGCTGGGGCTTTTTCACTCAGATAACCTTATTGGTTATAACATCTGGTCTGTCATTTAGACAGCTTGGCAGAATAATCCGCAGGTAATGAAACTCCATATAACGATGGATACGTAGATGTACAATTATTTTAACACAGTCAAACTGATTGGTAAATTTATCATACGAAGTGAATATTTCCAACTGAGTGAAAAATTGCCCAGGCCGGGAATCGAACCCAGATACTTGGCTTACAAGGCCAATGCTTTACTGCCTTTATGTAAAGTTTTACAAGTTTTGCATTATTTTCTGCGACCGATTGGAGAGACAAATTGTTGTCTAATTCCTCAGTTTTAGTTCTTGTCACTGTGCAAATGCAACTATCAACACTTCCATAATTTCCTTTTTAAGTCTTATTCCTAAAGTACTAAAGTTTATTAAATAAAAATAGTTTCTTTTTTTTTAAATTAAATTTAAGTTAAATAGTTTTTATTAAAAATAGTTTATCTTTAATTGAAATAAATTATACCTTTTTAACTTTAATCTTTATTCTTCTAAATCTCCTAAATAGTTCCCTAGAATATATTACTTTACAGCCGTCATATATTTCATCTACGCTACTGTTTACAAGTCTTTTTGGAATCTAGTTTCACTTCCTTTCATTATCTCATAGTAATTCACACGGCCGTTACGAGATAACGAAGTGTCCGATCTTTGACGTCATCGATCAGAAGTTACATCATACTGATACTCTTACGTCATTCTTTCTCTTAATGAGATTCTTGAAGTGAATGGATTTCGAATCGCTGTTTTAGTAGTTAACCGTTACCCGTGTTAATGATAAGCGTATATAAAGATCGCGAATTGATGAGTTAATCAGTTTCGATTATTCCTTTGAGATGCGTTGGTAGGCTTGGCCACCGTTTTTACAACAGTAGTGTGTGACGCAATTGATTACGACGTTATGGCTAGTGGTAGCTAACGAAATAATCTTCTGTCAAAGTTTTTCAAAAAGTTATTTTGCCTTAGAGTTTTTAAATGAAACATTTATAATGGCTTGCGTTTCATCTTGAGGTTTACCTTTTTTTTCTCTTACGTGTTTTTGTGTCAAGTCGATTGTGTGGAAAAACGAGTCATCGGTTTCCAGATGTGTTTTTCAGTATCGGCAAGGGTCGTTGACCTTGATGTTGGAGTGTCACGGAGTGCAGTAAATGAATCGGCAAATGTTTTTCACAATAGAAGTATCTTTTCTTTTGAAGAAGATGTATTATACTATGAGCTCCTGGACATTTTGATTTTTCTGTTTTCATGTCATGAAGTCACAGATAAGTAATGAATACGTAGATAAGTTATGTTGGTTATTGTTATAAAGTTAATTGATAAATCTTTTTAATTTTTAATTTTATCTTTTTATTTTGTTATGTTTTAAGACTTCAATAAATATTTTGTTAGATTTTAAATTTGTTTGTTATTTTTTATATCACCACACATTAATTTAATTTTTCTTTTGCAGTTTAACTTATATTAAAATTTAAACTTCTTTTTCGTGTCATTGTGGTTCGGGAGCCAGCATGAGCGTTTCTGCTGTAAAAGCTGCTCTGCAAATCTTTAAATATTTTGTATATTACGTTAAGTAATATACAAGAAAGGTTATGGGCTCGTTTCCCTAACTGCTATAGTTAGTTTAAATTTAAAAAGTAGTTTAAAATTAAATTGTTTAAAAGTGTAATTATAAAGTATAGTGTTTCTAAAAGTTTAAGAGATTAAATTAAAAGTTGTTTAATAAGTTTTTTTTGCTGCTTTCTAGTAATTTAAAAGTAATGTTTTTGAAATTTTTCTTTACCGCCTTTTACCTTAATCGGTTCGGCGTTGATGTGGTGATATTGCATAATACCCTCGTCATATATCGGCGATATGCTGAGATGGGGGGGCTGGATATTTACGAATTTTTTTTTTTTTTTAAATGATTAAAAGTTTTTGAATAGTTTTGAAAATTTTAATGCTAGTTTAAGAGTTTAAAAATATTTTTAAGATTCTCTTAAATTTTTTTTGGAATTAAATAAAATTAGAATAGTAAGTTAGTTTTTTGTGCTGGACTTCATGACATTGAATTTTGAAACGATGGAGTGAAGGAAGAATACATCAAGTATATTTTTGAATCATGTTGAAGAATTTTTTTGAAAAGTAGTTTTTCTACAAGTCCTGATATTTAATGTGGAAGGTGAAAGGATGTGGAAGGATTGTGACGAGTTCAAGTGTTAAACAAGGTCATTCTTTTTCAAGTGAACGTCGATGTCTGCACCTGTTTTTATGCTCCTTTGGGTTTAGTTGCGTCAGTGGGGCGCGCTGGAGCCCCCACTTGAGGTGGTGCATTTAAAGATCTTGCAGTCTGAGAACTTTTTGCGGTCAATGGACATTTTAAGGCTTTGTTCCTGGACATTTTGACTTTTGTTCCTGAACTTTGAGCTGCCACTTTGATATGTTGGATCGTCGTATTTCTACAGTTCGGTGTTCCTGCTGCTTAGTGCTGATGTCATGATTGCTGAATGGTGTGGAAGTGTGCCTCTTCAAGAATCTTTACATCTGTTACATTGATATTTTTATTGTTAAAGTTTGTATAAATGTGATATTTTTATACCTGTTGTTTTTATAATTGGAAAAATATAATAAGTTTTGCATCCAGAGATTTTTAGTGTCAGCGTTTAAAAATTGGTATTTAAATAGAGGGGGAGTTTTAAAATCCTTGCTTGTCTTTATGGTGTAAATTAACTAGTGTTAAAGTTTGGGATTTTGTGCTTTATTACTTAGGGATTTTTTTGAAATCCTAGTTTAGTTTTAAATTAAGCATTTTCCCCTGCATAAAGTTTATATTTAAATGAACTTAAAGAGCAGTTCAGACTTTTTCCTCTTTTGGGTATGTTTTAATGTTTAAGCTAAGATGGTTTAATGTCAGGTTAAGATGGGTTTAATTTTTGAAGTAACCTGTAAAGCCTATTTAGTAGCTTTTGAGAAATGTTTGAGATAAGTTTAACTTTTTGTGAAATAGCTTTTGACTTTCTTTTTATGAGAAATTAATTTAAAAGTTTGAATATTTATTGTGACCCTTACTTTAATAGTTGTTTATTAATCTTGAAGTTTAAAGTAAATTTAATTAAAGTTGAATATTTTAGATTCTGTTAAAAATGGTTTAACTTGTTAGAAGTTTGTTTTCCACCTGTTTAACAATTACCTGCAAGTTAATCATGAAAGGATATTTATATTTTACAGAAAATATAGTAATAGATTTAATGCAGTAATATTTGAAGACCCTATTTAATTTGAACTTTGCATCTTGGGAGGGTTTTCTTTTCTTGTGTAAGATTAAAGTGTTAAGATACCCGACCTGAATATGCATGATGTTCTGTGTTATAATTGGGTTTTTAAATTTAGTAATTGTTTTTAGTTTTAAGCAAACAGATATTAAGTTTAAAATAGGTTTATTAAAAGTTTCTTTTTAACTGTTATTGTGAAGGGCCATATTGAAAATTTTTAAAGGATATGTAAAATTTAAAATAACTTGTTGAAATATTTGAATCTTTATCCTATTGGGAAAAACTTGATCTTTGATGTAGTGAATCTTGCTGTTTTACAAGTTTAATGAAACTAATTTTTTTTTTTTTTTTTTTTTTTTTTTTTTGGTGTAAGAAATAGCCGTGAATATTTTTTTTTCTAGGCTATATGGTTGTTTGAACAACTGGTTTGAGTTCATGACTTAAAGTGTGGTGATTCACTGCATCATGTATCATGTTTTGGTTTTTCATTAAATTTAAATGATATGTAATTTTTTTGAAATCTTTCAATTTTTGTTTTAATTAAACATAGTAATGATATTTTAACTATAACAGCTAAATTTTTCGATGGATGTTACTGTATCCAGGATAATTGTCTCATAAATATGCTTCAGCCATTTTTTCTATAAATGATTTACAGTAGAATGATATATTTATTTCTAAAGGACAATTTTTAATGTTAAATTTAATAAAAGTTAAAATTTATTTGAATTTTTCTTATTTTGATATTGTATTATAATTTAAAGAAATGTTTTATTTGCAGTATTGTATCTGATGTTTTCTTTGCCCAATAGTTTAAATAAAACCTCTAGCATGAATGAAGGAAAGATCCAATGGATTTTCACTTTGCATTTTTAAATTCTTTAGCAACCTGGATCCTAGAGCAAGGTAGCGTATAAGCAGGCCGCTGATGCTTATGGATATGATTGGTTTTAATTGCTGAGGTTTTACAGTGGTGAATTGAATAAAAATTACTATTTTTTTTTTAGTTCTGACAGTTTACATTTGTGTTAAGTTGCTTTGGAAATTTTAAGTTAGAGAGATTGTCAGTAAGTTCTCATTAGTTTTTTGTTTGTAATGGCTGGCTATGTTTAAGGAGAAGATATGAAAAAGTTTTGGATTGCTGCTTAGAAAAGAAATGAGCTCTGGATGTAATTCTGAGATTTTTTTGAAAAGGGGAACGATTTTTAAATAAAGGTTTTTGAGTAATTTTTTTTTGGATTCTGGGTAATTTTGGAGAGATTAGCTATTTTTAGAGGCAAATTGCTTATGCTGAATGATCGATGGGATTTGTGAAAGCTGAATTAAAGTTTGCCAATGGTTAGATCCCATAAAGGATCAGTAATTGAAATTTTGATTAGGGTCCTTGCCTGAATAGTTACGTAATGGATTAACTTGTTAGAAAGTGGTTACAAAATGAGTTAACTTTCTAGATTGGCTGAGGGACAGTATTGTTTGAGCAATTTGCAGACTGTTTTTGGTATATTTGGCATGTTTGACAGGAAAAGTGTAAAATAGATCCTGGGTTACTTTTTCTTGAAACTGAGATGTCATATGAAGCATTGTCTGATGGTTGATAATTTAAGGCTGTCTTTTCCAAAATTTGAAGTTTTAAATTCCTAGAATTCCATTTTTTTTAGAAAGTTTTGAATAATTCTGACAGGTAAATTATTTTATGGTAATATGCATTTAATGAATAATGTGAACATAGCTTTTTAGTGGGGTATTTGATAGAGGTCAAGTTATGAAAGGAAAAGGATTAGGCTCTTGAAGAAATTTGAGCGGTGTTTCCAGTACTTGGCAGAAAGATACCCTATATATTAAATGCATTTTGGTTTGGCTCTGTTTTCTCTAAGCTTTTGGTGATATTGAGTGAAGCAATGTCGGTCTCTATGAGAATGTTGAATTAAAGCTAATGCTCGGTAACCCTGTCATTTTATGAGATTGTATTTTATAGAGAGGTGGTTATTCATCCGTGTCTGTGTCTTTGCCTATGTCCTGTTTTGTCTTGAGAGAATGGGTGTGAAGACTTTGGATCCAGAGCATTTGTGTGTACGTAGAATGAATGTGAGCGAATGGGTATCCTAGCGCTGGGATGTATGAATGTGATGTTTCCCCAGTATTAGTGTCTGGTCTGGATTTCGAGGTATAGGCACAGCTAAAATTTTTTTTGATATATAGGCAGGATGTTAGTAATGTGAATTTAAAATATATGTATATTTACTTAGGGGAGCATTAGATACTTAGATATTTGACCCGATTTGATTGCTTGACTGTGTCATCTGGATTGGCTTAGGAGAAGAGCAAACTGTATGTTAGATGTTAAGAAAGAAGTCTCTGTGTTAATTTGCCAAGGTTGCCTAGTCGGAATATTTAATGTTTTCTTTTTGATATATCAGTTATGTCTTGATCTCAAAATGTTAAATGAATTAAGAAATTTTTTTTTTTTGAAGGGTACATAATAACTTTTTGTAGTATATGTTATTATGAAATGTGTTAATCTTTGCATTAATGTTTTGTGTAAGAAATGAAATCTATGCATGATGGACACTAAAAGGGCTGGAAGATGTTACGTCAACAAGGACTGTTGTATTTTAATATATTTAATATTTATATGTAAATATGTTAATGTGAAAATGTTTTGGAGCTCATGGTTTTAAACTTTTTAAATTTTTAGCTTTTCTCGGTTTACCATCTTCTGGTTACAAATTTTTTTTTAGGTGTAGAGCTGGTTTCTTTTTGATAGTTCTTTGGGGAAGTTCTTCATGGGTGTTGTAAGAATTAGTGTAGCCTTGAGGATGCCATTGGTGTTATATTTTGATCCTACTTTCGGATTAATTTTTAGTGGTGTTCTTTTGGACATTTGCCCTGTTATTGCACAGGTGACAAGAGGGGGGGCTTTGTTGTCTAATTCCTCAGTTTTAGTTCTTGTCACTGTGCAAATGCAACTATCAACACTTCCATAATTTCCTTTTTAAGTCTTATTCCTAAAGTACTAAAGTTTATTAAATAAAAATAGTTTCTTTTTTTTTTAATTAAATTTAAGTTAAATAGTTTTTATTAAAAATAGTTTATCTTTAATTGAAATAAATTATACCTTTTTAACTTTAATCTTTATTCTTCTAAATCTCCTAAATAGTTCCCTAGAATATATTACTTTACAGCCGTCATATATTTCATTTACGCTACTGTTTACAAGTCTTTTTGGAATCTAGTTTCACTTCCTTTCATTATCTCATAGTAATTCACACGGCCGTTACGAGATAATGAAGTGTCCGATCTTTGACGTCATCGATCAGAAGTTGCATCATACTGATACTCTTACGTCATTCTTTCTCTTAATGAGATTCTTGAAGTGAATGGATTTCGAATCGCTGTTTTAGTAGTTAACCGTTACCCGTGTTAATGATAAGCATATATAAAGATCGCGAATTGATGAGTTAATCAGTTTCGATTATTCCTTTGAGATGCGTCGGTAGGCTTGGCCACCGTTTTTACAACAGTAGTGTGTGACGCGATTGATTACGACGTTATGGCTAGTGGTAGCTAACGAAATAATCTTCTGTCAAAGTTTTTCAAAAAGTTATTTTGCCTTAGAGTTTTTAAATGAAACATTTATAATGGCTTGCGTTTCATCTTGAGGTTTACCTTTTTTTTCTCTTACGTGTTTTTGTGTCAAGTCGATTGTGTGGAAAAACGAGTCATCAGTTTCCAGATGTGTTTTTCAGTATCGGCAAGGGTCGTTGACCTTGATGTTGGAATGTCACGGAGTGCAGTAAATGAATCGGCAAATGTTTTTCACAATAGAAGTATCTTTTCTTTTGAAGAAGATGTGTTATACTATGAGCTCCTGGACATTTTGATTTTTCTGTTTTCATGTCATGAAGTCACAGATAAGTAATGAATACGTAGATAAGTTATGTTGGTTATTGTTATAAAGTTAATTGATAAATCTTTTTAATTTTATCTTTTTATTTTGTTATGTTTTAAGACTTCAATAAATATTTTGTTAGATTTTAAATTTGTTTGTTATTTTTTATATCACCACACACCATTTTTCTTTTGCAGTTTAACTTATATTAAAATTTAAACTTCTTTTTCGTGTCATTGTGGTTCGGGAACCAGCATGAGCGTTTCTGCTGTAAAAGCTGCTCTGCAAATCTTTAAATATTTTGTATATTACGTTAAGTAATATACAAGACAAATAAGAGCTTGATTCTATTCCAAATTTCACCAAAATTAAAGGAATTCAGTTCAGAACACTATGAAAATTCAGTCATACGTTTGGAAATAAAAATATATAATAGGAAAAAAATCGCAATTTTGTCAAACGATCCCAAAAATTTTGTAAAGAAATCGTGGAAAAAATTAATATTTCATCGAGGAATCGCTGAAAAAACGCTAATTTAGATGAAGAATGACGTAAAAAACCTAAATTTCCCCAAATAATAACAAGAAAAAAAAATGTGAATTCTGTCAAAAGATTGTGTAAAAAATACAATTTTCATTAAAAGATCACGTTAAAATACAAATTTTGTCAAAAAATTATGAAAAAAGCAGAAATTTTGTCAAATGATCGCAAGAAACAAGAATTTTTCAAAAGATCAACCAAGAAACATAAGTTTCATCAAAGGATCATAGAAATAACTGTGTAATTTTGTCAAAGATTAGTGAAAAAACGAATCTGAAAATCAAAAAAAACAAATTTCACAAATGATCGTGAAAAGAACTCAGATTTCTTCAAATGATTGCCAAAAAAAAAGGAGCATGAAATTTTTTTCACTAGGTTGGCATTTGCACCTATTAAGCAGTTAAATACTTGAAATTTGATGAACATTGGAAAAATCTTAAATATACTTTATATATATATGTAATAAATAATTCACCATTTTGCCCCCCCTGAGTTTATTCTAACGTTTTATGGAACATACTTTTATCCTCAATTTCCATAATGTATTAATATTTTTAATGGCTAAAGTTCTTTTATTTTATTTAACTTAGCATAATCTATTGATTATTTTCTTAAAAAGAGCTAGAATGTTTCTTGAATGCCAATATCTTATTGCGAAATCTTATATTTAGTACACAATTCCATTTTCCTTTTTAGAATTAAAAAACATTTATCAAAACTTTAATTTTGTTTTATTATTTAATTAATCGTCTGCTAGGGATTCATACGCTTTTTCACATGGGCAGATTATGCTATTACGCGATTAGGTAAAGAGTTTGTACCTCTAGTCATATCTAGCGTCCAATGGTAGAGAGTGGGTTGGATTATCTTTGCGTTGAAAATGATCCTAATGGATCTTTAAAAGCTTTACGTAAAAAGGGGAGGGGCTAGATTGGCTTGGAATTTTGAGAGAGTCATTTTGGTTTTGGAGAGCGTAGAATGCTTTTGACCTTTCAAATGCCAGGTTTCCTGTCTCATCTTTGGAATAATTTAGAATGTTTGAGATAATGCAAGCTTAGAGCAAGTAATTGTCTGTTAGGAATTTGCGAGACTGGAGAGATGTGGAATAACTGATGGTCGTGCTCAAAAATAATAAAGTACTAAAAACTGATTTTCTTGCATTTTTACTGGAGAAACTCCCATAGAACACAACTCCATTGCTTCCAACCACGGCTGCTAAACCAACATTGATAAAAAGACAGATGTTATTCCATGAGAATCGATATATTATTTCAAGCAAACCTGTTTATTATTTCAAGTAAATCGACTTATTATTACATATATATATATATAGATATATATATTAAATTACCATATTTTAAATAATGGAACAGAACAAAAGTTTTTATAATTTTTTCAATAGTTTGACTTTTCTATCAAGCACTAACAAAGCTGTGAATTTCATATAATTGGACCGCACACCAAATTAAGGTATTGTACTATCAATATTTTAAAACAACACAAATTGACAATCTTAAAATTAGGTATAATTTTAGACTTTTTTTTTCTCTTGAAATAATAAGTTTAAAAGATTATTATAGTTTCTTCTTAATTTTAGATGTGAAAACAAAACTGGATCCGACTATCATTTCCAAGTGTAATACACTAGCAAGGACCTGGAAAGAGGAAACTTCTCGAATTTTAGATAAAAAATTTGCTTTTTATATATCTGTTGTGATGTCATTGTGGTAAGAATCTAAATACTTCCTTGTATTTAGTTGTAAATCTGTTACTTATACTTTTTTGTGTGCATAGAAAGAGGGAGGAAGGATCTATTAGCTTTTTAGTTGTGACCATCCAGTAACCTGGGCTGTAACTAATCAACAAAATTAGAGGGGCTTTCAAACTATTTTGTTGTAGCTAATTTTGAATTCCCCCCCCCCCTTTTCTATTTTAATGATATATAAGTATAAATAGAAGTAGGAACAAATCCTCCACCACTGTCATAAAATGTTTGATTATAAAGTTTTAAAACTTTTAAATGCAATATAGATGATATTAGTTTTGAAGTTTATGAAGGAAGCTCAAAAAGTTACTGAGACTAACTTTTGCCCGCTCCTGCCTGATTAAGCCTCTGTAATCACATCATTTGAATTTTGTAGTTGTTTGACATCTACCTTCCCCTATGTCATAAATTGTCATACCTCCTACCCTGTTGTGGTGCCATATTTTTAAGGATATGACATCACAATATAAAACAGAGCTAATTTTTATTAAAACAACATTGAAATTAATATTGTTACTACTTTTGTAGATATATATCAAAATAAAATCAACCTTTAAATTAATAAATAAATAAATCTATATATTTTCATTACTACAGCTCATATTCAAAATATTAGAATAATTACCTTTTTTTTAGAAATTGAAAATATCGTTTGGTAATTTAATGTCTTTTAATGAAAATATGCAAACGATATTTTTATTAAGAACTTATTGTTGATTAAACTTACTTGTTATCTTAAATTTAATATCATTTTTGAAAAGATTAATTGCAAAAAAAAATTATTTTGAAAAGTCAAAATATTAGAATATTTATTCAAGTGGTTCAAAATATTAGAATATTTTACATTAATTCTCCTTTAATTATTACCAATTCTTAACTGGTGGCATCATTGATTAAATTCAGACTATTTTATTTAAAATCAGTATTCTTTTTTGCAGTTTGTTTCTTTTTCGTCTTAAAATGGGTCGTGTGAGTGACATTCCTGAATCTACTAAACTTCGTTTGATTGATTTGTATCGGCACGGTAAAAATCAATGCTTTATAGCGAATTATTTACATTGTTCGCAATCGAGCGTTAGTAAAATACTAACACAATATTCAAAAATTGGAAAATTTCAAAATAATCGCCGAAATGGTGACCGAAAACCAAAAACATCTGCTAGAGATGACAGGAAACTGAAGCGTATAGTTAAGAAAAACCATTTTAAAATTGTGCGATTCTTGCACCGAAAATGGAAAGAAGAAGGAGTTGAAGTTTCTACATCGACAACATTAAGACGTCTCCATAAATTTAAATTTGAATCTCGTGTACCGAAAACAAAACCTCTCATTAGTGCAAGACAAAAGCGTATAAGATTGAATTGGTGTAAATCAAGACATTTATGGAGCAATGAAGATTGGAAAAATATATTATTTAGTGATGAAAGTATGTTTTGTGTTTCATATGGTAATCAAGGTATTTGAGTTTGGAGAATGAAGCAAGAAGCATTTGATAAAGAATGCCTTAAACGTTCCGTAAAATTTGCTGCTAGTGTCATGGTTTGGGGTTGTATGAGTGCAGAAGGACCTGGAAAGTTATGCATCGTCTATGAAAAGGTTAACTCTCTGATATATCAAGAAATTTTAGAATATTACATGATTCCATCATCAGAAGATTTATTTGAAGATGATTTCATCTTTCAACAAGATTTAGCGTCCCCGCATACCTCGGTGTTAACTAAGAATTGGTTCCGCCAACGCAACATTAAGGTACTTCCTTGGCCACCAAATTCACCAGATCTTAATCCCATCGAAAACTTATGGTGTATAATGAAGAAAAAACTTCAAGAAAATCCTCCTTCAAGTAAAACTGAGTTAGTGGCACGTATAAAGTCTATTTGGGCTAATATTGATAGAAATGTTTGTAAACACCTTGTATATATTATGCAAGATCGATTGTACGCTGTTATGAAAGCTAAAGGGGATGCTACAAAATATTAACTACCATTTACTTCATATTCATAAGCTAATATTGTTGCGTAAAATAAAATATTCTAATATTTTGAACCAATCTAAATTTTATTCTAATATTCTGGTGTGTTTAAGGAAGCTGTATACCTAATTTATTGTGCTGTATTTTATATTTTATAAATGTTAAAATCTTATCTAAACATTCCAGATTTAATTTATAAGAAATTTAATTGCATTTACTTAGTATAAAAAATAAATAAATGACAAATATTTTTTTCTTATTACTATTTCTCAATTATTCTAATATTTTGAATATGAGCTGTAGTAATATATTAATCAAACTGAGTCTATGAACTTTCATCCCAATATTTGATATTATTTATCACTGGTGAGGCATGCCATATATTCCATCTTCTTTTTAGATAGTTTTAGTCAAAGGAAAAACAAAAAGTATACAAAAGAAGGATTTCTAGAATTTAGCTGGACTGTAAAAAGCTGGCTTCCATTAAAAATAAGTGGTTACAACCAACTCACACTTTTTTTAATACCTTTTTAAGGTTTATAAACTTCTGTTAACATTACTAAACAAATTAAGTGCATGTGGTCCCTAAAAAAATATTAAAAAGGCAAATTTAAAAGAAATATATAAATAACGAGGAAAATGCATTAAATTAGGTACCAAGATGATTTGAAAAATCATACTGTTCCACAACCTGGTAGTCCGGGAGCCGACCGTTGATTTACCTATGTATCGACTAATAGGACAAGACTTACATCAAAATGTAGGTCTCAATGTGCACATTAAGAATATCACTGGCTGCCAGGTCCTATCCTGCCGGAACGCAAGGCAGCCTCACTTTTATGACGTCAATTTTGAGTGTTTACCTATGTATCGAGTACAAGGACCAGACATACATCAAAACGTAGGTCTCAATGTGCACATTAAGAATATAACTGGCTGCCACATACATCAAAATGTAGGTTTCAATGTGCACATTAAGAATATCACTGGCTGCCAGGTCCTATCCTGCCGGAACCCGGTGGCAGCCGCACTTTTATGACGTCAATTTTGAGTGTCTACCTATGTATCGAATTCAAGGTCCGAACATACATCAAAATGTAGGTTTGAAAATGCATATTAATAATATAAGGGTCTACTTTGTCCAATTTTACCGGAATCAGGTGGCAGCAACTCTTTTATGACATCAATTTTGAATGTCTACCTATGTGTCGAATTTAAGGACCATATATAAATAAATATGAAGGTTTAAAAGTGCACATTACTAGCATCATGGTCTGCCATGTCTAATTCTGCTGGAACCAGGTGGCAGACTCATTTTTTTCGTCAATTTTGAGTGTTTACCTATCTATCGCACCTGGCAGACAGTGATATTATTAATATGCGCATTGAAACCTACATTTTGATGTATGTGGCAGCCAGTGATATTCTTAATGTGCATATTGAGACTTACATTTTGATGTATGTTTTGGCCTTGTACTCGATACATACACAGACACTCAAACTTGACGTCATAAAAGTGCGTCTGCCACTGGGTTCCGGCAAGATAGGACCTGGCAGCCAGTGATATTCTTAATGTGCACATTGAGACCTACATTTTTATGTATGTCCGGTCCTTGTACTCTATACATAGGCAAACACTCAAAATTCACGTTATAAATGTGCGGCTGCCACCGGGTTCCGGCAGGATAGGACCTGGCTGCCAGTGATATTCTTAATGTGCACATTGAGACCTACATTTTGATGTATGTCTGGTCCTTGTACTCGATACATAGGCAGACACTCAAACTTGACGTCATAAAAGTGCGGCTGCCATTGGGTTCTGGCAGGATAGGACCTGGCAGCCAGTGATATTCTTAATGTGCACATTGAAACCTACATTTTGATGTATGTGCATCAATTTTGTCTACTCAAATACTTGGAGTTTGTTTCTGAATTGCTGTACAGAACAGTCATCAAACCAAATGCAAGGTTTTATAATAAGAATAAAAAATCATGTAAATGAAATTCTTCAAAATTGCTTAAAAGGGAAAAGAAGTTTCCATAAAATTCTGTTTGGAATAGTAAATTTTCCAATAATTCCTAACATGTTATACAATGGGCTATGGGTGTAATTTCGGTAATGAAACAGTCAAACCATTCAAAATAGTTATTTTGAAAATTAACTTCTGTACTTCACATAAGTTCATCAGGTATATTTGGACACATTTTTAGCTCACAGGCTATCATAGCCTGAGAGCTTATGTGCCCGTCCATTCTGTATGTATGTTCGTACGTTCGTGCGTAACGCGATAACTCATTATAAAAATATCGGATCCACTTGAAATTTTGTATATAGGTACATCCTGATAAGGCGCTTCCCTGATTAGTTTTTGGAGTTCATTCGATATGTATAAGAGGGGGAATGGGAGGCTCATGCCCCTCCCCATAATTTTTTCATGCAGAATTAACAGTTTTCATTCAAAATTTAGATATAGGATCATTCTGATGAGGCGATTCCGTGACTGTTATTAGGTGTTCATTGAATATGTATAAACAGGGGGAACGGGGGGCTCATGCCCCTCCCCTTAATTAGTATAAACAGGATTTTCATACAGAATTAACAGTTTTCCTTCAAAATTTAGATATGGGATCATTCTGATGAGGCGAGACCATGGCTGTTATTAGGTGTTCATTGAATAAGTATAAACAGGGGGAACGGGGGGCTCATGCCCCTCCCCTTAATTGATATAAACGGAATTTTCATGCAGAATTAACAGTTTTTGTTCAAAATTTAGATATAGGATCATTCTAATGAGGCGAGTCCGTGGCTGTTATTAGGTGTTCATTGAATAAGTATAAACAAGGGGAACGGGGGTTCTAATGCTCCTCCCCTTAAATTGTATAAATAGATTTTTCAAGCAGAATTGTCAGCTTTCGTTCAAATCTCTGAATAGTTTTGGAAGTTTAATGGTTAAGTATAAAAGAGGGGAATAACTCCTCTTAAATTATATAAATGCTAAATGGGTTTTTATTAAGAATTATCTAATTTGCTCTGAATTTTGGATATAGATTTTTTATATGATAAATCATGTCCTTGATAGTTTAGGAGGTTAAATGATTAAGTATAAAAAAGGAGAAAGGGGAGGCTGTTTCCCCTTCTTAATTTTTTTTCGAACAGAATCAACGAAAATACAAGGCTGTAATGTACAATTAGTATGCGTAGCCTGTGAGCTCAATGCCGTCAGTTTAACTGGGCAATATTCTTTTTATTAATAAACTGTAAAATGCAAATTGTCTTCAATTTTCTTTTTTGATTTAAAAATCTATGTAGTTATTAATAATTTTTTTAATACTTTATAAGTTACAATCAGAAAATAAATCATTTGTACAGTTATATTTAATTTTATTGTTTGAATAATTTCAAATGTGTCAATTATACAAGTTTAGACGTATTATGGACATTTTTTTCCTCTTTTTTTCCTATTTCTCTCTTCCATACCTGATTGTGCCAGCATGAGAAATGCTTCCAGTGGAATACCAGTAATAAAGAAATATTAATCTTGTATTGAAATAATTGTATCTGAATGCCACTGTTACAGAAACACTGGCAATGAAATGGCAAATATGCCAATATTGGCAAGATATGGATAGTAAAGACTTCCAAAATGAGCTAACATTTAATTTTTTTGCTGTGACATATTTAATTAAAAATTTTCATATTTTATAAAAGAATTTATTTTCACTTTCCACATGTTTGTGTTCTTTTCTATGATTTAACTAACTGGTTACTGGTAACAAATTACTGGTACTACTGGTAACAGTACCACTTTGGTTTAGTGTTGAATGAAAAGTTTATAAATTTAAAATATTGATTCATTTTGGTTCATTCTTTTATAAGGAGTATTGTCTATCATTGTTTTGCTATTACAATTTAGTTTTGTTCAATGTGCTGCTTATAATTTCATTACTTATTTAAAAATAAAATAAAATAAAAATAAAAATGAATAAAAAATGTTATTTACCGACAATTATTTTAATTTACAACTTGTAATGTTTGCTGAATAATGATTGTAGTTTTAAAATTATTACAATCCTATTAAGTGTGATTTGTCTATCTTTTTAGGTGTTTGTATGCTGACAAAAATGACACTTTGTTTGCTGGAAAGTATGCTTTTCTTGAATGTTATGAGTTAGCTAAATCATACCAGAATATGATAGGCAGATTTAAGTTTGATTACTGGACAATCAGTGGTCTCATGTTGCTGTTAAAGATGGAGATAAGACTGATTAAGGAGACATATGATGATATTGATGTGGAGTTGATAGACATTCAAAATGTAAGATAGAATTAATTACAATTGTTTGCTTATCTTTATTTTATTTTGGGGGTAATCTACTTCATTATAAAGGACCTAGGGCATCTCTTATCGCTAACCAATAGCTAACAGTTAATTTCTAAACCATTAGTTTTAGATGTACATTTGCAAATAAATTTCAAATGTTCATCTTCAGGTTAATAGCCATTTATGTAAGTTAAATGTAAAAAAACTTTTATCATGTTTTTACAATTAAAAAAAATATATGTATTTAGATAAGAGAAAAATATTGAATTGTACTATTTTAATCTTATTAAAAGTGAAAAGATGTATCTTTAGTAATAGAAAAATATCAAAACTCTGTGAACTTTTATTGTGTAAAGAATAGTTTATTTCTTTTCCTGTCAGATGATGGAAACTGTTTTTTTTTTTTTTTTTTTTTTTTTTTGCAAATATAATTTATAGGATGCAAGGTCTATATAAAAATTTAAACTTAATATCTTTTACAAAAATAGCTAATTTAACATAAAATGGCTTTTAATATAATGGAGAAAATCATTTGCTGAATTTTTGAAGCTATTAATGTACTTCTAAGTAGCTGAAAACAGTTGAGAACTAACATTATTCAGTTACAAGAGAAGAACACTGTATATTTGTTTTCATATTGCATTCTTTAATGTTTCATTTTGTACTTCTCAAATTACATATAATCTAGATTGCATGCACAGTAAACTTCTGATTATCCATCTCTCATGAGGCCAATGGTATGGCAGATAATCGTAAGTCAATACAAGATCGTAGAGACCTGCAGGGCCTGGACTTGGCCTGTAAATGAAAGCAAGGAAATGAAAGCAAATTTTCAACTAGACTGAGATGACAGAATTAGAACAATTTTTTCAGCAGGTTAGTGAAAAAAATTAACGGACCAGCCAGCCCGGGCCTCTAAAAAAATTTAGTGGCCCAAAATAAAAGTTTGAACAAAACTGATTAAATATGAGTTATTTTCAATGAATATGGCTTTCTTGAGAATAAATATAGATGTGTGTTATAAGTTGGTGCTGGTTTGGCAACATCTAGACAGAAATGCAACATGTCCAGCATAGAGATCAGCATTTTTAGTTACATGGGTCTGAAGCAGCTTATTTCTTTGTCAGCAGAATTGTGCTGAGCTGAAATTTGGCTTGCATTTTTTTCTTTTTATTATTATTCAACATAGTCCACTTGTGCCGGAACTTGACTTAATTGTTCTCAACATTTTTAAGGCAGACAAAATGTTTTATAAAAATAATAATAGCGATAATGAACTTCTGTTAACTTAATCTTTAGAAATTTACCTTAAGGTTGTTCTCAAATTCACTGCTTAACAACATGCAACTTTGATACATTTTCTGATTAATTTTTAACTGTAAAGGCATAAAATTGACATGCCTGACTATTGAAAAGATTTGGAATCAAATAGCATTTTTCATTTTTGATAGACAAATTGTCAAGATATAAGAGATGCTTGTCACATGACTGAAGGTTTGTCTTTTTTTCTTGTACTGTCACTTCTGGAAATTTGATTCAAAATGCTAATTTTGGCAGTATTTTCTCAAAGATATATTATATTACCTTTATCAAAAATGTATAATACCATTTGATTATATTATTTCTGAATTAAAACATTTGCCAATCTTATGCATTTCCTGAAACCTTAATAAACAGCCTAGAAATACTTTCACAAATTTGCTTAATTAAATTACATCATAATATTTTTTAATATTATAATGAATTATTTGAATCCTAATTATGTATTAAGAAAAATCTGAATTTTTTTGTAGAAATTGAGTTTGGACAAATTTGCGAGACCGGGCTGTGAGCTGTGTAAATATAAACAGGCTTGGGCTAAACTTTTAATTTGTACAGCGCACTTGGCCCATGATAGGTTTTGTTTGGGCCAATCCCGGGCCTGGTAATTCTGGCTTGTTCAAACCTCTACAAGGTCATTACAAAAAATAATTTTCTATTTGTCAGTTTATAAAAAAATATATTTAAGGACCTTTTATTTTTAATTTGTTGTGTACTTTTGTTAATAAAAAGCATAATTGATAATAAGAAATCAATTAAGGATACAAATTTAGAATTTTACCGAACAAATATGCAGTAACCTTACATAACCTGTAGTAACATGTTTACATTCAAAGCAGTCCATTATACATTTTGTTTGCATTTCAATTGCCCTTTAACTGCAACAAGATTGCAAGTTCTATGTGACAAAAGTATTTGAATTGAATCGACTTCATCTTGCATCTCAAATCAATTAAAGCACTTCAAGAGCATAGTTTTCATTTCTGCATGTCAGATTACTGGATCATCATACCTATATTCGTCACATTCATCCACTTCAAGCTTCTCTGTATACAAAATATTTTAAATATTATCATCCATTAATTTTTGATAACCAATATCATTCTTGTCACAATCACGAAAGTGTGTGATTTCATTTGCAGAAATTTTTTTTAAACATGGTTCTTTTGACACCCAAGTCAATATCTCCAAATCATCTCTAGGTGCTTCAGCACCTTGTGTGCTATAACAAATGTTATGCCAATGTTCCTTTCTACTTATTAAATAATAGGAAGGAGGTGGCAGCTGATAGAGTGACAGATAATCAGAAATGTACTGTAGATTATTAATATACAAAAATGAAAACAAATATATGTAAAAATGCTTAAAAAAAATAAAGTAAGAGAAATTTTATTATTGATGTTTTTGAAATTCTGTTTCATAGCAGTAATTTCCATCAACCAGAGCTTTTTGAAGTCTTTAAACACTCTGCTGCTGCCCAAGTAAAATAAATAAACACCAAATGAAATTAAGGATTAAGAAGTAAAATGGAAATAAGAAATCTAATGCATATATTATGTGCAATTAATTTTCCACCTATCATAAAGGTCTAGTGGACCCAACATTAGAAATGAAATTAGTTCAAATACAGTAAAATTCAACTGAATGTGATAAATTAAGAAATTCGTTTGTAAACTCATATTTTTTTAGATTTAAATTCTTAAAAATCTAGAAACATTTTTATTGCTTGCAATATTTTCACAGTAGACACACGGCAGTGTGTCAGCCAAGTTCAGAAAGTAAAAGGCGACACACCGGCTGTGGGTTATATTACCCGAACCATTTCAGGCCGCTTTTGACCCCTCAATAACTTAAATTCTATTTGACCTACACAATTGCAATTTTTCGTGTCGTGTAAGACTATCTTCTAATTTCCGAATCCTAAAAATTTTTTTAAAAAATCTTTTATCGTTCACGAGAAATCGACGACTGAAAATCACTGTTTTTACCACTGACTCACTGACTCACTCATCAAAATGTTTGACTACTTCCACGTGACTTAGGAAGTTGAAATTTGATGTGAAGGTAGGTTATTGGATCTATAAATAGGAAAAAATCTGAAATCACCATTAATTAAACATTAATGGTTGATTAGAAGATAAACATTGAATTACAATGGGAGTTTATGAGAATTTCACAAAATACCAGAAATAGTGCCAAGTTGGCGTCACTTTTGGCAAGTATCGGGGCTAATCTCTGAAACTACCAAACCGATTTCAAAAGTAATGGTAACAAAATGATGGTATTCGCCCCGGCTCAAACATAAACTATATCTTATGTCTGTGTCTATAACCAAAAGACGGTTCAGAAGCGAGAAACATTCTAAAAATGTGATAGCAAATTTAAATGGGTGAAAATCCGCGAAGAGCGTTCTAAAAAATTTCGAAATACCAATTTTAAAACAATCTCAGCAAACAACAAACCGATCTTAAAAATAATGATATCAAAATGTTGATGGCAGTCCTTGCTCCAACATGGGCTATACCTTATGTCGAAGCCACTAACCCAAAGGGGGTAAAAGAGCAAAAAACTTCTAAAAATGTGATGTCTGTATGTTAAGGGTCTGGAATTATAAAGTTTGGCATTTTAGATTTTATGGAAATTTCGCGAAATATCAGAAATAGTGCCAAGTTGGTGTCACTTTTGGTGAGTATCAGGGCTAATGTCTGAAACTATAAACCGATTTCAAAATTAATGGTACCAAAATGATGGTATTCGCCCCGGTTCATACATAGGCTATATTTTATGTATATACCATATTAACCATTAGAGGGTGACAAAAGCAAAAAATGTTCTAAAAATGCAACTTTTGTATTACTGAAGGACCTAAAAATATAAAATTTGGCATGTTAATTATTTATAAGATATAAATGATCTCTAAAGGCATTTGCTAAAAAATACAGAATTCAAAAAGGGTGAAAATATGCGAAAAGCGTTCTAAAATGTTTTAAATTGGGATTTTTAAGCAATCTCAGCAAACACCAAACCGATCTTAGTAATGATATCAAAATGATGGTGACAGTCCTTCCTCCAATATAGGCTATATCTTATGTCAATGACACTAATCCAAAGAGGTTAAAAGAGTTTAAAAAAAATTTTTTTAATGCGATGTCTGTATGTTAAGGGCCTAGAAACATCAAATTTGGCATGCTCATTGCTTATAAGATAATGATCACTAAGAACATTTGTTAACAAGTGCAAAATTTAAAAAGGGTAAAAATGCGCGAAAAGAGTTCTAAAAACTTTCTACATAGCAATATTTAAGCAATATTGGGAAGTTAGCGAACCGATTTAAAAAAAAAAAAAAGATGTCAAAATGATGGCGACAGTCCTTGCTCTAACAAAGGTACTGGATAAATTGCCAGATTATAATAGGAGTCTATGGGAATTTGGCGAAGTTATAGAAATAGCGCCAAGTTAGCATCACTTTTGGCAGGTAATTTTTGTTGTCAATTTGGCGATATATCACCAAGTTTGCGACAAACTTTTTTGGTTGACGAGATAATCAAGTAGTACCCAATCACATAAAAAAAAAAATCCTTATTAGTGGAATTTAAAGGAACATAAGCAGTCCTAATGTTAAAATTTTTTAATTTGACTGAAAAAAAACAGTGAATAAACACAGAAAAAAGCTGTAAGATTAATTAATATTAACCTTTAAGCAGGGGCTCGCTCAGTGTCTACCTGAGAATACATGTAAGCCTGGACAGATGCTGTCACAGCCCCTCCGTAAAGGTTAAACAAAACTAATTTAATATTAAGACTATTTATTTCAAAAAGGAAACAAATACCTACTTATTTAACAAAAAATAATGATATCATATCAAAAACATGAATGTGAAAAATGCCAAGTTTGTTAAAGGTTTCGCTAATAAAAGAAATAGATCTAGCTGCAAACCAACTTCTTTCGAAGCTCCTTAAATCATAGCTCCTGTGGTGCATAATATTCTTCAATTGCTTAAAATGATTTGGTATGTTACTTGTTATTCAGTAGAACGACTTGGCAAGTTTTCAGCCACCAACTTTAATATTTGAGTCAGAGTATAATTTAATCTAGAATCTGATGGGAAAGATGTAGTCAATCGAGTGTTTGAATAAGTACATTGAAGTTAAGGTACTGATAAATTAATTGAGGGATCAACTTTAAGTTCTGATCAATTAAATAGAGAAATTTGAATAAGAGAAAACTTGCTAAGTCGCTCTACTGAATAACAAGTAACATACCAAATCATTTTAAGCAATTGAAGAATATTATGTACTATAGGAGCTATGATTTAAGGAGCTTCGAAAGAATTTGGTTTGCAGCTAGATCTACTTTTTTTATTAGCGAAACCTTTAACGAACTTGGCATTTTTCACATTCATGTTTTTGATATGATTGATTTTATTGTTACTCTCCCTTATTTTAATACAAATGTTTTGATTAATTGAAGTTTTGAAGAATTTTTATTCATTCTAAATTTTTATAATTGATAGTAAATTGAATATAGTAAATTTGAATTAAGGAAATAAATGGGAAACAATGTCAAAAGCTTACTAAACAAGACAATTAGCCATCTAACAATATTTCTACTATGTGGATGGGGGGCATTTCTTAAGGCTGCTCTTAACCACCTGACTGCTGAGCAAAAGGGCAAAATTGTAATGTTTTTTTCTCCTCAATTTATTTTAAATGTTAATAAAGGAGGAATTTTCTATCATGGTATAAAATTTTTGTTACATATATGCTTATAGGCCTTGAAAGTATCAATCATTACTTAATTTCTTAAATATATTATATTTGTAGAATTATTTTAATTTAAATAAAGCTTCAATGGCAGTGAAACCTGCAGCCTAGTGAATGAATATATCCGGTCGCAGCAGTTGGAAAGTTAAGTTCATTGCTCAACAAACCCAAAACTTTCTTATTCAATTACAAAGTCACTTTTAAATGTAAAGTTATAAAATTCTCAGGTCTCACTATAGGAATGATTTGGAATCAAAATGACTTTTTCATTTTCTTATAAATTACCTATTGAGTTATAAGTTAATTGGATCATGTGAATTTTATCTCTCACTGCTGATCAAACAGGATGGTCATTCTGCCAAGCCAAGCTAGAAAAAAAAAATAATAATATGCTCGCCAAACGAACACATGCCAAGAACATAACGACCGCTTAACTGCTTAATATACTCAAGACAAATTCTCCATGTTAAATTGACCAAACATGGTATTTTAAAATTGAAGATTTTTAAGAAATCAACTATCACAGAGAAATAAAACGAAAACTAGAAAAATCTAATGAAGAAAAGCTTTAATTTGAGATCAAACTCATCTTTATAAAATAATTATAAAAAAAGATACAAGATTTTTTTTAAACGTCGAGATACTGAAAATGATCACTTTTTCTTCCTTAAACATTTTTTTTTCAATCAAGGTACAGACTTAAATAAGGGACAAAAAGAAGTATAGAATGCATTTTCAGAGAGGTAATTATTCAAGCTACGTGCTTTTGTAAAATTCAGTTTAAAAAAATAAAATTTCTCTGCTTAATAAGCAAAAAACTGCTAATTAATTAAGAAATTATGCCAAATGCGATAAACCTGCCAATCATGTACTAACTACATTATAGTAGACCAAATCATTTTAGATGCTGTCACTTCAAGTTTCATTTGCCAATCGGATATTTTCTTCAAAATTATTTTTTCTAATAAAGCATTGTAAAAGTTCATTTTTAGAAAGATTTTTAAAATAAAATTAATTTTTGAAGGAAGAGATATTTTCTAAAGTGTAGTGTCATTTAAAATTATTAGCATTTAAAGTTTCAATCCTAATGTAAACAAAACTTTGAAAAAAAAATTGTTGAGTGTGATTTTTATATAAAAAGAGAACCATGGTAAACGATATTCTCTTCGTGTGTGAATAGAGAATCAAGATAGATAACAACTTTGATGTCACTGTATGATGGAATACGATTTTACCATAAAATGTTTATTTAAAGAGGGTAATCTACCAAACCAATTGTACCAACCGAACCAGTTTTGTACAATTATATTAACAAATAGTATTTTATATCATATCGATTTACAGCCATCTTTCGATATTTTATGCAAATTTCTAACCAATATTTAACCCCTTACCATCCAATGATACCATATAGATTACCTGTAACTGGACAAAACTTTTAAATTTCATTAACAGCATTTAAATACGGAAGTGTGTGCTATCTAAATGTCTGAATAAGTAACAATTTTGGATTCTAACAACGAATGTGGGTATATTAGAATTTAATGTCAAACGAAATTTAATGTACGAAAAGATGGCCTCCAGACCAATTATAATCATCAATAATAAACTACAGGATTTCATTTGTGGGAAGACAAACAAATCAGAAAATATCTTTGGCTTCATTTTCCTAGGAATAAATCAATTTGTGTTTTCAAATTAGTTATGTATTTTTTATGCTGAATTAAATTTAGCATACTAAAAGATGTTTACTGAATACAGATAAAATGATTTACAGGACCACGCAGAAAAAAAATAGATATATGGCCATCAACAAATGACAATTTCTGGAAGTGGGATTTTACTAGTTTTAAGAGTATTTTAGTCTGAGTTAAATTTTAGCTAAACAGTAAAAGACAGGCATTTCATTCGCGGACAGACAAACAAATCAAAAAGTATCTTTATTTTCCTAGGATTTTGTGTTTTTAAATTAGTTATTCACTTTTATGCGGAAGTACATTTAGCATACTAAAAGATGTTTACTGAATACAGATAAAACGTTTTACAGGACCACGCAAAATACTAAATGAGTTTAATATGTTATATATATTGTAAATGACAGGCTTTTTGTTGGTGGGCAGACAAACAAATCAGAAAATATCTTCGGCTCCCTTTTCCGAGGAATAAATGAATTTGTGTTTTTAAATTAGTTGTGCATTTTTATGCTGAATTATATTTGGCATACTAAAAGATGTTTACTGAATACAAATAAAATGATTTACAGGACCACGCAAAAAATTAGATACATGACCGTCAAAGGATGATAATTTTTGGAAGTGTGATTTTACTAGTTTTAAGAGTATTTTAGTCCAAATTAAATTTAAGCTAAATAGTAGTGTGAATGTAAAGATAGCAGATAAAATACAAGGCTGTAGAAATGTATTCAAGTAAATGTCCGTGTACAAGCACAAATTGGTGAAAGAGAAATTTCAATTTATTTCTCATTTGCTTGCAAAACTAGATTTTCGTATCATATCTAACTAAAATAGCAACTATAGTTCTATATTTTATTTTGATTCTATCAGTTTTTTACAAAATTTTCATACTTATAAATGATAAATTACTCCAAGAAATAAATGATATATAAATACAATGTACACATATATTTCTTACTTCCTACTTATAGAGGTTCTACGAGAACTCACTCCAATTTAAGTGGGCAGATTATTTAAATTTTATATAATCTCTTAAAAAAAAAAAAAAAAAAAGTGGTATCTATTAAAAAACACTTTTCAAAAGTAAAAAAAAAAAAAAAAAAAAAAAGCCAAGCAAGGAAAAAAAAAAGCATGAAAGTTATGTTTAAAAAATGGTCTGATATCAAATTTCCAAGCTTATATTATGGTAATTATTTAACATTTTTCATTAAAAAAATTACTATTTCTAAGTCAATGCCTTTCCATATGTTGATAGAAATCCTTTTCTCCTGTACTAAATACATCGTAA